>KV441640.1:605626-875242 GCA_001644535.1 Pyrenochaeta sp. DS3sAY3a | reverse complement strand
CTATTTTACTCTAGTCTAATTCTATATTATTCTAAATAAGACTAGTTTTTCTATATTACACAGGCTATCTTAGCATAGAATTATAGAGTGATTCTATCTACCTAATACTCTTAGACTTATTTACAAGGTGCAGGTGAATGCGAAGTAACTTCTCGCCGGCTGGATTTAGTATCTATACTAATCGCGTCTAGGGACCGCACCTGTGTCGAAAGAGTCCACATGTATGTATCTGCTACTATCTTACGAGGAATAACGCAGAAAGACAAAGTTGCCTTAGGAGTAAGATGGCAATGCAGATGGAAAGATACGATGCTCGATCATCGACGAAGCGTTTCGACTGATTTGCTGGAAACGATACGTTCATTATTGGGTGCATGAGCATGTTGACCCTCTTGGCGAATAGAGTAAGATCAGAATACCAAAACCACGATTGTCGGCCGGCAATGCCTGTCGCATGGTTACCTGGAGGCTTGTCGACAGATCCACTCTCATCCAAGAACTTTGGAGCAAGGAGGGTTCAGCCTATCGCGCACGAACTTTCAAGTATTTATTTGCCTAGGCTCTCCACCTCAGGATGTTCTAACGTGAGTCTTACATTGTCGCTTTTGAATGCTGGCGTTTCAATTATGTAATGTTCCTTCGGCGCAACCTCAATAATTGCACCATTCTTCGACTCATCAAACAGCATGAGCTCTACAATCTTGACAATTTGCGGAACCTCGATCCATTCCTGTTTGTCAAATACATCCCACTCCTTCGACTCGAACAAGTTTGTGCGAACATTGCCAGGACATAGAGCATTCACTCTTATCCCAAGCTCTTTGTAGAAAATGGTGGAGATGGCGCGCGTGAGACCCACAACTCCGTGCTTTGCAGCCGTATAGATGGGACAAAAGGGAACCGGGTAGATTCCAGCAATGCTGGCGTTTAGCACAAGACATTTGCTTCCTTTCTGATTGTTCTTGGACATGTAATGTTTCGCTAGGTAGCTTGTGTTGATAACCGACTTGAGGTCAATGTCGATAAGTTTGTCGAGCTCTGCAGGTGGGGAGCTGATATCATCGTCGCTAGTGGGTGCATAAAAGTTGGCCCTCTCTCCCACACCAGCATTGGCAAAAACAAAGTTGATTTGCCCTTGCTGACTGAAGACGTCCTTGAACATCGCCTGGAGAGATTGGTACTGAGCAACATTCGTGACAGAGTATGAACCTTTGATCTTTGACGCTACAGCTTTCGCAGCATCTTCGTTCAGATCAGCAATGTGTACGTGCCAACCCTTGCTTGCTAACGACCTGGCAACTCCAAGACCCATACCAGACGCTGCAGTATGTTAACTATGTTTTTCCCCTTCCCTCGAACAAACGTTTACTGACCCCCTCCGGTTATGATTGCAACAGGCGCCATGCTTGTCGCCTTGAACTGCGAATCTCGATGACGTATTCCTTGTCTTCCTTAATCAACGTGGTCAGAAGAAGGGCAGCAGGACTAAACATGCCAATGGGGTGCATCAAGTATCTATAACTTGAACAACGAGTAATCGCAAGCATGTATACGGAAGGTTGAAGCGCAAATTCCAAGAACTACGTTTGGCCAGCTTCGGATGTATGGAGCTTGAGCCGGTTATGATCTCTTGATGATCGGGTGAAGGGTTTATCATTATGGCGAATGACATACTATTAATCACTGGCTCAATCTCGAAGTTTACCATAGTGATGCTCGCTTGCCTTGAAACGGCTGAGAATTCCTACCGCGTTAGGAACTCAAGGCATGACTCATGCCACTTTGAGCCAAATATGCTGCCCCGCGTTCATACCTAATTTGGGAAAGGCAGCTGGAAGATCCAGAGTCAATACCTCGTGGTCCAATCCTTGCATGTTCTCGGCGAGTTTGGAGAGAGTATAGTAAGCTTCCAACTCCGTGTGTAAGGTCCCATGATATGATGAATTCCTTTGCAGCAGCTTGAATAAGCCGTGTCCGATACGATTGCTAGCGTTGGAGGTATATTTACGTTCATATACAGCCGTAGTCTGCCGTTACGGCGGCCCTACGTGTAAACAAGGCGAATACCTGAAAGTGGTTCATTGTCCTTCTCTCTTGCCATTATCACCACGTTTCCAAGTTTTATCCGCAAAACAAACATGCCTTGGACTAAGGTCGATCACGACTTCGCCTCTCCACAATTGGACTACAGTTCAGAACCGAATTTCCTACCATGCATCAAGATCTCGGTTTTCTTTAGAAAAATCGAATCCATTGACTACGACACATTTTTTGGGCATTGGCGCACAGTTCATGCCGATTTAGCTACCGCCACGCAGGCATTCCAGCACCATATCGTGCGATATGCCCAGGTACGCACAGCCTTGCAACCTTACATTTCAATATCACGATCACACTCCTTCAGGGTCGGCGATCGGAATCTAGTTGTTCATCCACTGACCTTTCGAAACCAGCATCATCAGACACCTGAAATGAAGAAGCGCGCAAGATCGCTCGGAGAGAACGTTCTCGACTACGATGGATGCGCGCAGCTGTGGGTTCGAACGTGGGATGATTGGCTGGCTTTCTACAATAGCAAAGAGTATGCTGCAGCCTTGAGCGACGATTGCGATCGCTTTATGGCCTTACCGATGACCTATATGGTTGGTTATGAGAATTTGGTGGTCGGTGATACATCGCTGGAGCTGGGTGGAAGGAATGGTATGAAATCTACAGCATAGTAAATCGAAAGCAAAATTGAAACCACCTGTCATCGGCATAACAAAATGAATCTTTTGAATTGAACTTTCCCCCTTGAAATTGAATTGCCACATCCGTAAAATTGAAGGGGTGAACGCACTGCAGATTACCGACTATGTACACAAGTACCAAATTGAAATGCTGCTATCCTGCAGGAGTTTCTGGTCTTTCTGTTTACCAAAATTATAAGTTCATTAGCTTGAAGTGAGATGTTTCAGACATGATGTAATGTACATTCCGAATTGACTTTTACTCACAAGTCATGCCGTATGTCCGAATCACTTTGTCAGTTGTTCCAGACTTCCGCAAGCCGCACTTTTGCGCCAATCAGTATGCACACACGAATTGTTCCCCAGACTACTCCAGATTTCCCCACAAACTGCGTGGACTGCCAATTGTGGCGTTTGCAGTGGACTTAAATTCTGTATTTATTCTTCACCCTTGTCTATTCACAAACGCAAAAAGAGCAGGAAGAAGTCTCTCCACCATCACAACACTTATCCGAACACTTCCTTCCAATTTTCAGCCTCCATTCAATTTCTCAAGATGTTTTTCAAAGCACCCCACTTCCATTCCAGCACGCTAAAGCGGCTGATGACCATCGTCTGCTCCACGGTATGCCACGATTACTTCCCCTGGATCTGCTTTAGGACCATACTGAGTGACAAACCTCTTAGTCCTTCTTCCTTTATGGTTATGATGCCGGTGTCCTCGGGGGTGTACAAGAGACGCCACAATTTCATCGCGCACTGGGAGTACGGTATTTGCTCATGAACTACATGCACAATCTAACCTCAACAGAACCCTACGGGTACATATATCATCCCAATGGTCGCATCCTCGTACACTTTGGCAGCAACTGTATGCTCCTTGTTTGTGTCAACCATGGGACTTCCACTCGGTCGCAAAAATTGTATCTTGCTCGGCAACCTTTGTGTGGTCATTGGGGGTAGTCTCCAAGCATCCGCTTGGTCTGTTCCTCAAATCATCATCGGCCGCGTTATTTGTGTATGTACCATTCATTCTAAGTCTTTGGACAATTAACTGACCGATTACAGGGCTTCGGAATCGGGGTATGAGCCCCCTTCCCCCGTGCTTCACCGACCGTGCTGCTAACGCGTCCTATAAAGTTTATCTCTTGCACAATTCCCATGTATCAAGCAGAGATGAGCACAGAAATCAAACAGCGTGGTCCGGCAGTTGCAGAAACTTGTATTTGGCTCGTTTCTGGAGCAGCAGTAGCCTACTGGATCGACTTTGGGTTCACCCGAATGACCAATCAAGCATCATGGGTAAGTGCAGGATCATCGGAGTAGAGATTTTGAGCGTTGACCTCCCACGCAGCGTATCCCGATCAGTTTCCAGTGCATATTCGCGCTCATCGCCGGCATTTGCATGATGCTGCTTCCGGATACACCGCGTTGGTATTACGCGAAAGGACGTTTGGAAGAAGGTGACAAAGTGTTATGCAATTTATACGATACCGGAGTCGATGACCCACGAGTTCAAGAAATGAGGCAGTCGATTTTGACAAGCATTCAACTTGAAGAACAAGATGAACATAAATTCAGGCTTCTAGACCTAGTTTGGGATCGTACCAGTCTTCGCGCTGGCCGGCGTATCCGTATCTCCTTCATGATTCTCGCTCTCCAGCAAATGATGGGTAAGCAAGACTATAACCTGGGACTATAAATGCTAATCGTGTGATAGGAATCAACCTTTCAGTGTATTACAGCACTCTCATCTTCTCCCAGGTTGGTTTGTCGCCGTTCCTTTCGCAACTTCTTGCCGCCATCATGAACACTCTTTTCGCTGCGGGGACCGTACCCCTTGTTTACACGATTGAGAGATTCGGACGTCGAAACATCCTGATGTATTCCGCCGCTGCCCTCACAGTTTGCATGACCGTTTTCGTTGCAATGATCGGCCTGCCCAGTAAAACACTTGCCACCCAGTGGGTTGCAGTTGGTGCTATTTTGATCTACAACATCATCTTCGGCTATGGGTGGATCGGTGTTTGCTGGCTCTACGGACCGGAGGTATGTGCATGCCCTTCGTGATTAGGATATTGATTATTTAACGAGTCCTAGATCGCTCCCTTGAAGCTGCGCCATGCTGGTGCCGCCGCTGGCGCATTCGGAGAATGGCTTTTCTCATTCATTACCGTCTTTGCTGGTGGTATCGCTCTGCAAAATGTGGGCTGGAAGATCTGGATTTGGATGGCACTCTCTTGCGCCGTCGCAGTGGTATTCGTTTATTTTATGTGTCCCGAGGTACGTTTACAGCTTGGTCCGATACAGTGCATCGCTAATTTGTACACCAGACCACAGGGAAATCGCTTGAAGAGATTGATCTAATCTTTGCCAAGGAGGATATCAAGAACAACGCACTCGCAGACGGGGTCCATGTTCATCACAGTGAGGACAAGACCGAGGTTGTTACGGTCGAGAAGGTCTAATGTATTGAGAGTCCTGCAACATCTGGGGAAGAGTTATGTGTTACTCCTTACACTCGTTGCAGTTCATCTGCTACTCAGCCCTTCAACTTGAGCAGGAGTCCATTATAAGATAGCACTTGCAATTCCTAGGGTCATGACCCTTGCCATATGTGAAAGAGCCGTTGTTGATTTGGTTGAATCGTGGAGCTGGTGCCATGAAGATTGGACAATTCGCTCCATAGGCCCGAATCTTATCCTTTTTGGCGTAAAGGTCAGAGCCAAACTTGGCACACGAGCATGAGTAATGCTATTTTTTCCCTGACTCGTATCTTACGGTTTCGGAGAAACTGTGTTATTGAGACTGGAACTATGGGGTTATTGAGTTAAAGAGAGGTATCCCAGAAGCAAGCCATGTGATGATGACATAAATACTTATGTGCCCGACATTTTTGTATATTGAACTCAAAGAACAGCGGACCATAACCCAATCATGGCCTATGAACAGTACCATCTGCGCGCCCTTGCCAAGGTCAGCTGGACATTCCCCTGCAAGCTAATATACTCATCGAGTTAGTTGAAATGCCCGGAGCTTTTGATTTCAGAAGCCTTCATTGATGGGCAGTGGGTGAAGAAAGAAAAAACTTTTGATGTTATTGGTAAGTTACACACCTGTACAGTCCAACAACGACCAAAATCCAGTGGGAGGTGATCGAAGCGACTGATTTGAAACTAGAACCATCGTCCGAAGCTGTCCTAGGCCGGGTCTCTAACGCGGATCTTTCTGATTTCAAGAAGGCAATCGGCAGCGCTGCGATCGCACAGGAGGACTTTGTGCGTTCCACAACTGCAGCCCAACGAGGTTCACAATTACGCACATGGTATGACCTGATCATAGCCAACCAAGAGGACAGTACGTACATAGTTGATAAACATTCCCTTTCCTTACCTTACCTAGCTCTATCAAGTCTAAAGCTGACAACACAAAGTCGCGTTGATTCTGTCTCTGGAGAATGGAAAAACGTATGCTGAAGCAGTCGGAGAGGTGATATACGCTGCATCATTCGTGGCGTGGTTTGCTGAAGAAGCACCACGAGCGTATGGTGACACTATCCCCTCCTCTACACCGAACACTTCAGTCTTTACATACAAAGAACCAGTGGGATTGTGCGCAATTATCACGCCGTGGAACTTTCCTGCGGCCATGATAACGAGAAAGGTCGCCCCAGCGTTCGCTGCTGGCTGCGCCGTCGTGGTCAAGCCTCCAAGCGAAACGCCGTTTACATGTGCCGCTCTTGCCAAGCTAGCAGTACAAGCTGGAATACCACCTAAGATTATCCAAGTCGTACCTACAAAGGATAGGGCCGCGGCTACAGAGCTCTGCACAAACCCTCTTGTAAAGAAGATATCATTCACCGGATCCACAGGCGTTGGGAAGATGTTAGCAAAGTTGGCCACTGGGACCTTGAAGAAAATGAGCCTCGAACTAGGTGGCAATGCACCATTCATTGTTTTCGATGACGCTGATCTAGATATCGCTGTGGAATCAGCGATGATTTGCAAGTACAGGTGCTCAGGTCAAACATGTGTCTGGTAAGTAATTTCAATCAGTCTTCGGAAAAGCTTCTCATGTGTTGTAGTGCCAATCGCTTCCTTGTCCAGAAGTTAGTCGCAGCTGCCTTTGCTGACAAGCTCGTTGTAGCGGTTTCTTCGCTCAAATTAGGACCCGGTATCGAAACAGGAACTACGCAAGGCCCACTCGTGAACAAATCCAGCGTTGATAAAGTTGTCGAACACGTCGAAGACGCCGTCTCCAGGGGAGCCAAAGTGCTCATCGGCGGCAAGACGAGGTCCCCGGGATTTTTCTTCGAGCCAACCGTCCTTATGGACGTACCGCGTGACGCCCTCGTGAGCAAAGACGAGACATTTGGGCCACTAGCTCCAATATTCACGTTCGAGGACGAAGAGGATGCTATACAACTAGCCAATGACACTGAATTTGGGTTAGCAGGATATTTCTTCTCTCGGAACATTAATCGTGTGATGCGAGTGGCGGCCCGCTTGCACGTCGGTATGCTTGGTGTCAATACGGGCAAGATTTCAGCTGCGGAAGCCCCATTCGGAGGGATAAAGGAGAGCGGGTATGGACGAGAGGGGAGCATGTATGGAATTGCAGAATATCAAAATATTAAGAGCGTGACGATTGGTAATATTGATAGGTAGGAGGGACCATGCGCTGGCTGACAGGGTAGAAGATTTATAGATATTCAATTCAAATCCCACAACCCAAGCATGGAAAAAAATGCAGAACAGGCTGGTAGAGACGTGAATGAATTTACTTAAAATAACTGGTGATGTTACTCTGCTCAGCAAAGTCTGTACTTGCTGCGAACCGCTCCCAGATTTGCAGAGATTCTAAAGTCTGTCTAGACGTAGACCGCATAACGTTCAATGCATCAGTCCCAAGGGGGATGTGGAGTGGTAGGCTCGACTTTTCGTCTTTGGTTAGGTTTTCCAAGTGAACGATATCTAATATTCTCTGCACAGCTAGCTCTGGGTTACCGGGCTGCTTGCCATGCGTGTCCTTATGTCTTTTGGACGTATCTGCTTTGATAGAGTCGTAGTCGGACAGGCTGGTGCTCTGCAAGACACCAGCTTTCCTGTTTTCATCCAAGATATCGGTTCGAAATTGACCGAGCACGAGAACATGGGTACGAATACCAAGGTGAGCAGTCTCCTTGGCCAAGCATTGCGCAGCGCCTGAGTTACACTGGTGTTAGCATAAATAGCAAATATTGCTGCACGATGGCGACGACTGACCGTCAAGGGCAAATTTGCTTGCGGAATATGGACCCCCGGCGCCTATCCCGGCCCATCCAGCGATGCTGCCCATGAATAGAATGATTCCCGAGCGGACCTTGCGAAAGTGAGGAAGTAGGCAGCGAGTGACATTGATTGCTCCAAAGAAGTTTGTCATAAACTGGCGCTGGGTATCCTCGTAGCTTGGGCAAGCGCGGGAAAATCAGCCTAGGACTCGGATGACTCCAGCCGGCAGAGTGATGGCTTACCTGAGCTCTTCCCATACCCCAGAGAGGACAAAGCCAGCATTATTGACCACGACGTCGACGGTGCCGAAGTGAGATACGGCCTCGTCCACGGCTTCGCGCAGTCGATCAACCGGATCGGTCACGTCGAGAGTGATGGCGAGGGCACGATGCTGGGCGCTGGGAAGCTGGTGAATGTAGTCGAGGTCTGCGATACGACGGGCCGTGGCTATGACCTTGTCGCCGCGGGCCAGAATGGCTGTCACCAGAGAGCGACCCATACCGGACGAACATCCCGTGACCAGCCAAACGAGGGCCTGCTGGGGAAGGGCGTGGGATGGCGACATGGTGAGGCTGGGGTCTGCTGAGCAACTGCAACAATGGCTGGACTGCCCTCTGGCCAGCAGCTGGTCTGGGGCAGCCAGACTATCAACTCAACTTTCGTCGCGCATCTGGCCGTGCAGTGTTGCGGGAGTTGCGGCCATGGCAAGCTGCCGGAAGCAGTGGGCCATGGCATGAGTCAGTCCCTCTGCGCACGGGCCGTCGCATCAAGCTTGGGACGCTAGGCCCGAACCAGGCCCAAGCCATTCTCTCATCCAGGGCCCACGTGATGCGGCTACGCTCCTTGACCCCACAATTCCACATGCACACCTCGCGCGGCCACATCAACATGTTAGAGGCCTTGGAGTCTCGATATCCACGACATGCCCACCCCCGTGTCACGCCAAAATGAGCGATTCTGAATCTCACCAAGAGCCTGCCGCCGTCCCGCCGTCCAAGAAGCGCACCAGGGCAATCTCAACCCTCACCGAGGAGCAACGCCGCCAGAAGCGCGAAGTCGACCGTAGAGCCCAGCGTGCCTTCCGGCAGCGCACAAAGGACTGCATATCCAACCTGGAGCAGCAGCACCTCCGGCTCCAGGAATCCTCACGTGAAACCGAGTCGCAGTTACGCCGCGAGCTCCAAATCCTACACGACCAGAACCAGAAACTCGTGCGCTGCCTCTCGGCCATCGTCGACGCGGCGTCGGCTGCATCGCATGAGCACATCGGGAATTCGGTTGTCACCGACAGCATCGGTATGCTTTTCGCTAGCGCACGCGACTTCTTCTGACCATATTGAGAGCAACCAGACTTCCACGCCGTCCCTCACGCAGTCGACTATGCAGACATCTCGCACACTCTAGGATCCCCACATCCTAGTCATGCGTTCCTTTACAATGACTCTCAGATTGTTCACCCTGTAGCATTGCCAGATGACGTCCCCGGGAGGAAGTCACTCTCGCCGCGAGACGTGATCGTCGTCAGCCCAAGCCGACATGAGACTGCCCAACCTGACCTTGTACCAGTCCACATTGACGCTCAAGAGCCCGCCCATCCCCGCACTCTGCTCTCAACCGTCTCACCGGTCTATACTGGCACCTTTGCGCAGTCAGAACACACCGAGTCGAGTCCCGGCCAACATGAGCCCTTTCCAGCAGCAGAATCGGAGCCAATGGACCATTTCTATCCAGCTATGGACGGCCAAGATGCGCCGGTTCGCATACACAGCCAACCACCCACATCAGAACACACGGATTCCCTTGCGCCTGTAATTAATGACGGTGGGCATATGGGAGAGAACGGGCTAGCAATGCCGACTCCTCGAAGCGGAGCTATGCTGGCATCACCGTCACATGGGAGCTCCCGCCATGTGAGCGCCGTGCTACCCTCGCACTTGCTTCCGACTTGCCCGCTTGATGAAATTCTGCTATGTTTCCTTGACTCGAGAAGGGACATGCTCTCCAAAGGAGCATCCCTCGAGGAAGTGGTTGGACCAGCGAAGCTGACTGTTAAGGCGGTTGTGAACCCTGATCTCTGCGAGTCTGTGCACCCGGTCGGGAACATCTTGTCGGAAGTTTTGTCCACGTTTCCATCTGTCGCTTTAATCGAGAGGCTGTCATTCTTTTTCCTCATGCACAAAACTTTGAGAGTAGGTTACAGTGCCCCAAAGACGAAAGATTTGAGGAAGCTAAGTTGCAAACCTAGTGGCAAATTACACAAAGCCGGGAGGACTATCTCGCCATGCCAGCGTGGCTCAGGCCAACTGTGATGCAGATTGCCGTGCCCCATGCGGCTTGGATAGACAACATCCCATGGTGAGTGAGGGTGGAGAGAATAATTGGGCAAGGCAGTGTGACGGACTAACAACGTCCAGGCCCGATGTGCGAGATATCTTGATTGCGACGCCTGCTAACTACCCATTTGAGCTGTTTTCCAAGTACTATTCACAGAACGTTAGTGTAAACTGGAAATTTGAGGGCTGTGATGCCATGGCGGACATGGGCGGCGATGTGTTGTTGCATTCCATTTTCGAGAAGCACCTGGGGAGTTTGCACAACTGGACGGTGTCGGCAGAGTTTGAGGCTCGCTTCCCGAGCATGGCGCAAGCAATAAATCCTCGCAAGTCGCGAAAATAATGGCATTCTCCAGCAAGACAAAGTGAATCTCGCCAGTTGATGTGACGATGTAATTGTGTGTGCATGCATGGCTCAACGGTTCCAGGTGGAGTCGTTGCCGAGGACGTGCTGCCCCCGTGCCCCCGCACTTCTTCGGCCACACGGGGCCAACGCCAGCCAACCCCAGCCAACCACCACATGCATCGTCCACTCCATGTCATTGACCCATGGGTCTTTTACCCCGAGCCCTCCTTCGCGCAGTCGCAACAGCTCGTCATGTCGTACGCTGAAACTGTGCCCGAATCGCTTGGCCCATCGAGAAAGCGAAAGCGCACTGAATCGCACGTGACTGACCGTTCGACGCCGCCTCGACATGCCCAGGTTGAGGGCAACACTCCAGAGCACTTCCAGAGAGCGTTCCGGCAGCGTACCCGCCACCAAATTGCCGACCTTGAGGAGCGTGTCGCCAACCAGGCCCATCTGGCTGCACGCAAGGCCGCGAGGTTAACGGCCAAGGCCCATGCGCTCCAGCACCAGACTCAGGTGCTGCAGCGTTGTCTCAACACCATCGCCGACCTTACCGCCAGCCTGGACTCTAGTGACGACGATGATGGTGATGGCCGTGACCACGACCACGACCATGACCCTGACCACGACCCCAGGGACCAGAACCAGCTGCCCTCACCCAACAGTACCCAGCAGCTCACCGCAGCAGACACAACGAGCGACGTCGTTGATCCCAGTGCCACCAGAAATCCGCCGTCGACTCTAAGTCACTTCTCCTTGTACCAGCCTCAGGTCACCTCTACCGTCTCCGCGGTGATGCCATCCCACTTACCTCCTACCTGTCCCCTCGACCGTATCCTTCTTAATTTGCTCAGCTCTCGCCGGGACATGGTTGCTCAGGGCACCCCTCTCGACACTGTTCTAGGCCCTCCAAAAGCTATCATGACTGCCTTGATTGATAAATCCCTTGCCTCCACGGTCCATCCCATCAGCCGCGTCATCTCCGAGGTCCTTTCGACATTTCCAAATGTAGAACTTCCCCAGAAAATGGGCATGTTCTACAAAATTTACTTCACTATGCGGGTACAGTCTCCTTCTTCCTTCCATATTCCCCATGCGGTCACATTTGCTCGGCTAACACAGTGGCCTACAGTGGCAGATCTCACCCACCCCAGAGACGTATGGTCACATGCCTGTCTGGTTACGGCCCACTGTTACTCAGATAGTTGTACCTCATGCTGCGTGGATAGATAACATTCCATGGTTCGTTCCGCCCAACCCCAAACCTCTACCCGAGGCGCTATATACCTTTCTAAACATTAACTCACTTCTTGTGCAGGCCCGGTGTCCGCGATATGCTCATTGATCACCCAGACAAATACCCCTTCGAGGTCTTCTCTGAGTACTATTCGCAGAACGTCTCCGTCAATTGGTGCTTCGATGACAATGATGCCGTTGCTCAAGAAGATGGATTCTCCGTGCTTCACTCAATCTTCGAAAAGCACATACGGAATTTGGAAAACTGGACCGTCTCGCCTGAATTCGAGAGCCGGTTTCCTGAAATGTCCCCTATCATATTTAAACGCGATGAACCAGAATAGACAATAGCATACGCCATTGGACCTCAATAACGGTTACGAATACATAGATGTGCGCACAATAAACATCGGTTTTCATTTACTGCCTATATTTAATCACTTCATTCTTTGGAAGTCCATTCCATATCGTCACACTCTAGGTGATCCAAGGCAAAGTACGGTGAACAACCAGTGGACCCCACCCAAGCATCGCTCGTTATGAGAGATTATATTCTGCCGCGTTCGAGAAACTGGTTGGGTATATCAACATACTTGCACCGCAAATACTCCGCCAGATTTTTCCCCAAGACATCATATGTAGAACTCGAGGCCACACCACGGTCAAGGTGGTCTTTAAGGAGAAAGTGCACAGCTAAAAGGGACGCAGTCAGCAATTTGTTTGGAGTCCACACGCGGAAAGATGAATTCAACATACCCCAGATGTTCGGAAGCTCAAACCTGTAAATTGGCTTTCCCGTGTCGTCGTTCCCAAGCAAATTTCGAATCACGTCGACGGTAAGAAGAGACTGTAACCATGCCCACTCGTCGGGTTTCCGAACAAAGAACCCAACGTTGCAATCTGATCCTTTATCTCCTGACCTTGCATGCACAACATAGCCGAGCGGAGCACGGGTTGTGGGACCAAACGAGGAGAGGTCGCTCGAGACACCAGATGTAGATTTTGACTGATCGTAGACAAAATCTTCGGTATCGGAGGGTGTTTCAATGGGAATCTCAAGACCCTTGTAAGGAACATGACAGATATGTTTTGCAGCGCTCTGGGGTAGAAGAGCCACCCAGTATTCGTAGTACGGTTTTGGTAGTGACTGGCGTGCGTCAACGGCGAAAGTGGCGCCAGGGTAGCTTTGCATGATTGCATCTGTCACTGGGCGGAAGAAGTTGGCATGCGAAAGGTTAGCCTCTTCTTTTGACTGTGCAAAGATTCGCAAGTCGACGGTAGCAGCGTCCTGTGAAGAAGGGTTCTCAGGTGATCGGCCGTTGGCGCGGAACTTGAGGCAGTGGAACTTTGATTCGTCTAGTGCGTGGCGGACCTGCGCTTCAAGCATTTCCGCTTTTTCTTCAATGTCAAGACCACATAGGAAGTAGTGGGCTTCAGCTTGGAATCCACCCTTTGCGGTGATGCCTACTTTTGTGGTAGGCGGGGGACGAATGCTTCCAACATTCGTAACACGACTAGGGATATGGGTTAACAAAGATGTTGCAAAGTGACAAGTAGATGGCAACATACACTCGGTCCTTTCCTACTGCCGTGATCTCGATCTGGTCTAGCACGGCTACAACATCGGAGTTGTAATAGCGAGGACCTTGGATCTCATAGAGCAGCTGTGCCTTGCAGGTGTCCGCAGTAACAAATCCATCCGTGCCTTTCTGCTTGGTGACAACGAATTCACCGGAGGCTTCCATTTCCACAATTGGAAATCCCAAATCAAGAGATTCCTTGGGCAGCTGTTTGAATCCAGAAAAGTTGCCACCAGTGACATAGGTCGAACATTCGATGAAATGGCCTGCGACAAAGGCATGTGCGAGCTGAGGAAGATTATCTCTTGTCCATTCATGATAATATGCTGCGCATGCTATCGTGGGGGATGCATCTGCTACACGACCGCAGAGCACGATATCAGCGTCGTTTTTGAAAGCCTCCACGATTCCCCAGCATCCGAGGTAGCATTGCGCATAGATTGCCTCAAGGCCCCAGTCGCTGATATTTCGCCCTAGAAGTTATAGTCAGAGCTGTGGTATTATTAAACTATTAATAGGCATACCATGCGTCAAACTCTTAAACTCATTCCCTTGTTGGATTCCCTTCTTGACAACGTCTGAGACCTCATCACCCTCGATCCATGCGACCTTGAGACTAAGTCCTTGATCTTGGATCATTTTGACAATTGTATCATGGAGCTTCCTGGTATCAGAGCCGCCCGCATTGACAGCGACTCTGATATTTCTCGCGTCAAGGTGTCGTAATGCAGGCTCAATGGCTTCGACGAATGTCTCCTCAAACTCTTCAGATACGCCATTGCTATTGACTTTGCTACCTCCTCTTGTCGTCATGTTGTATTCAGACATCCAGTCGCCGACGATGAATTGTACATCTTCGTGTTGAGCAAGGACAGCAAAGGCATGCCGCCGGTCAGTCACAGATCCTGATGCCGAGGCAATACGAAGTGGGACATTGGTGATAGAACCCATGATGGTATTAGCTGAAGACAATCGATTGGAAAAGATACAGGAAATCAGAATTTGTTTAATTTTTGAAAGATGGTAGCCTAGTTGGTGAAGACGGACGAGCAGAGTGGAATCGGCATTGATATGTGACTGTTTCTAGTCGCATTACCTATCACGCAACACCATTTCAAGGTTCACTTACACTACAATCCGCGAACGTTCCGTCGATGAGGGGCATAATTCGTACGAACCCGAGGCCTCTGGAAAGCTATTCTCTGACTCATGCACGCAAGGACGGGTCTGGATCGGCCATATACCCGCAGATTCTGACATGAGTAAGGGAATGTCAGGGTGCGGGACCGTGTTCCGTCCTTTCGGGCTTCGGCAAAGAAGACTGTATGGCACAGCTGGACAAAATTCCTAGTATTGACTCGCATGATAGTTTTCGGCAAAACTTGCCAATTGATACGTAGCGCACAGCGTTGCAGTTTCATGTGAGGGCGTAAGGTCTATCGCTGCGCGGACGGACAACTTGAAAGATCGCAAGAATGAGAGACGAAAGGAGTATGGTCTGCGGCCTTGCGCTGGAACGAGAGATAAAACACCGTGAATTTAGTGATTGAGAGAAATCCAAAGCGGGAGGTGCATGCTAGTAATATACAATACCACTTTGAACCCACCTTATGATCGCCAGCGGAACCATATTTAACTTCGTAAACCTAACAAGTTGTATCTGAACATCAACCTTGGAGATTTAATTTGGTGCTACTAATTTGCATGCCTTACTCCGTTTCCACCTAATAGTTCAGATTGATCAGGACAGTCTTCGGCTCCGTGTAGGACCGTAAAGCATACTCCCCCATCTCACGTCCAAGACCACTTTCCTTTGTTCCGCCAAATGGGCAAGAGAACGTGATCGTGCTGATGCAGTTTACTCCCACAACACCTGAATCGACAGCCGAGCTCACCTTGAGTGCCCGTTGAATATCCTGCGTGAAGACGCCTGCCATCAATCCATATCTACTGTCGTTCGCTCGCGCTATGATTTCATTCTCATCCTGAAATTTGTTGATAACCACTACCGGGCCGAAAATTTCTTCTTTGTATATGGTGGCGCTTGCTGTTGTATTTGTGAAGACCGCAGGTTCGATGTAATAACCCTACAATCATCATAAGTTCATTTTCCCCAGAACATAGAAAGCAGGGACTATATACCATTGATCTCACACCACCGCCATGAAGTAACGTGCCTTCCTTCTTGGCTTTCGCGTCGGCTATGATGCCGTTGATTCGATCATATTGGGCTTTATCAACCACAGGACCAATCTCGACTCCATTCTTTTCTGGGTCGCCTATCACGTCGTTCTTTGCTTTTAGAGCGGCGACATATTTCTCGAGAAAGCTATTATAGATTCCAGCTTGAACGTAAAGCCGAGTGGCTGCGAAACAGATCTGGCCGCTATTAGTCGTCAAGGCGTTAACAGTCCTAGTTTCAAAGTGTTAGCAAGACCTCACCAGCACGGGAAGGTAGGTTTTATACCATTTGACCGCATTTTCCAGGTCAGCATCATCAAAAATCATCGCCGGGCTTTTCCCGCCGAGCTCCAGTGTCACTCTTTTGAGATTGCTCTTTGCTGCCATTACTTGAACAGCTTTCCCTGTCGGTATGCTTCCCGTGAAGCTGACTTTTGCGACCTTCATATGAGAAGCAAGCAGGGAGCCTGTACTTCCATCTCCCGTCAAAACCTGGAAAACGCCTGGCGGGAAACCGGCTTCAAGTATCAATTTGCCCAGCTCCGCAGCCATCAAAGGCGTCTTTTCACTCGGTTTTAAGATGAATACATTTCCAGTGGCCAAGGCCGGAGCAGCTTTTAGACCGACTGATGCCATTGGGCCATTCCATGGGATGATACTGCCTTGATTTCAGCACGCTTCAGTATACTTTGGATGTGTTCTTACCCTGCAACTACTCCTAGTGGCTCGTTGCGAACAATTTTGTAGACCCCATCATCTGCGGGAAACGTTTGTCCGCCATATTTATCGACCCAACCAGCGTAGTCTACATGATATTAGAAAACAGTGACAAGGGTAAAAGTTACGCCGCGTACATCTGAAGCATCCAATGGCGGTGCCTATCTCTCCCTGGCCGAACGGCGTATAGGGCGCTCCCAACGTGACCCTCGTTAACTTCGCGAGATGTTCTTGGTTTGCCTCTAGTAAATCCGCGAACTTGAGCAGTATCTTTTGTCTTTCAGGGTTCGTCATCCGGCGCCATGGCGAATCGAGCGCGAACGCTTCATTCGCGAACTCGACTGCTTCATTCACGTCATCTTCCCCAGCAACAGGAATCTTGTCGCTAACGAGTTCGCCATTCGCAGGGTTATAGATAGAGATTCTAAATACCATTAGCTTGGGCCAAGTTCAAAACTTTGAGGAGAGACGTGCGTCTCCTTGCTTCTAGCATCTTTGTACTATATCTATTAGCTGGTTGAAAAGCCTTTACGATGTAGTTCTAGCATGAATACCTCGTTGTTGATGAAAAGCTGAGTAAGATGTCGCTCGAGCTCCATGATGTTAAAGCTTTTGGTATGGCGAAAGGCGTTCGCCAGTAGCTGAAAGAGATTGAGGACTTTAGCAAAAGTTTGACGATATACGGACACCTAGATAAGCTCAGCCTCTGCAACTCGTGAGAGAAGAAACTAGATCTTATGGGCAAGCAAATGTTCGGAGTCAAACTGAGTCATGTCCCGAGCCATACGCCCGAGCTTCAACATGTATTTCCATTATATGCGGAACATAGGTTGTTCGAAAGCGGACTAGAACAGGTGGACCGTACGCACAAACATCTTTATTGCTTGATATGTCGCAGTAATCACCAAAGCATTGGAAAACTAAAACATGGTTTGTCGCCGTAGAACCGGCTGCCGTAATTTATTGATATCAATAAAAATCTATGCGCATTGAATTGGTCACTCCTATACACAGCCATCCTTGATTCGATTGTCGCACTTGGCTAGTCTATCTACATGATGAAAAGGTCCTTGACCTTCTCTTGCCAGGCGTCGTTGCTTGCAAGCACACCAAAGAGTACAAGCGAAGCCAAAAGACTTGACTTCGAGAAAAGAACAGAACATAGGCCCCGGTAAGCTCGTTTGATCATCCAAGTTCTCTTTCCCCCTTTGAAGACAAAGTGATTCCAGTTTGGAAAGAGACTTCTCTTCCAGAAAGTGGCGACCGCACCTGGCCATGATGCCGAGTTTCGTCCTTGATTGTTGATGTACCAGTTGGAGCAACCACTCGAAAACACAGTACCGCTAAGTTCCTCATCAATACCTGCAACGAATTCGTCTTCGGCGTATTTCTTAACCTCCACAGTAGTGGCTTTTCCATTCAGAAGAGGCAACACAAGAGTTTTTGCGATGTAATCAACTTGCACTTCCGAGGCGAATATGACAGAATTGTGAGCCGGGAACGTGTTTGGACCGAACCTAATTAGTCGTTAGAGGGGCTTTCGAATCGGTCAGAGATACGTACATGAGTGCAAAATTGGGAAAGTTGTGGACGTGAATTCCCATGTATGCCTGCGCGCCAACGCTCTCATCCCATTGCGTGTGCAAGTCAATTCCGTTTCTTCCTTGGACCTGGAGAGGACCCAGGAAGTTTGCAACCTCAAAACCAGTGGCAAGAACGATGACATCAAACTCCTCGCGCACTCCCGTCTCACTGGTGATACCACTACCGTCCACTTTTAAAATTCCTTCGGGTACTAGGCTGAGATTCTCTTCATGTAGCGCTTCCAAGTAGCCAGGGTCGAATATGCGACGTTTGCAGCCTGTTACTTGGTGTGAGCATCGGGAAACCACCAGTCGTAATCTAGATAAAACTTACCCAAAGGAAAATCTGGGACTATGAAATCATGATATTTTTTCGGCGTGTTCGCATAGATATATTTCTTTGCGGCCTCCTCAGTAGCTTCTCGTATTGCCTTTGCTTTTTCGTCTGCTCCGTATGTGGCGACTAGCGCGTCGCTGGAACGGAAAATGGAGTATCTATAGTATCGCTGCCAGAGCGGAACATATTTGAAACAGAACTTCTCGAAGGTTGAGAATTCGCGATTGGGTCGTTCGTGGTACCATTGCGGGCTTCGGGCAAACCTAGGGGGCGTTAACATTAGTCGTGCTTTTCTGGCTATCGAGCATGACGCACTGTTTGATGTAGGCCACTTCGTGTACCACATTGGGCACAACTTGAGCTGCGCTGCAGCCATTACCAATCAAGGCCATTCTCTTGCCCCGATAATCATACTCTTTGTTCCATCGCGCTGTATGAAAAATGGCTCCTTGGAACTCTTCGATACCGGGGAACTTGGCTTTTCGTGGCTCTGCGATACTCCCAATAGCGGAAATGAATATGGAAGCTTTCTTTGTAAAATGGCGCTTCGCTCTCTCATCGAAAAGATTGACTTCCCAGACGTTCTCGCGTTCGATCCACCGCGCTCCACTGCAGGAGATATTGAAGATCATATGTGGACGCAGATCAAACTTGTCCACAGTGGCTTCCATGTCTTGATCATGATGTCAGATTAAGACGATATCATGAGCACTTGCAAGCTTACAGTCAAGTATCTCCTGCCGATCGCATAGCTCCTTGGACCAGTTCGGGTTCAAGTTGAAACTGAAAGAGTACAAATGTGTGGGAATGTCGCATCCACTGGAAACATCCGTTGTTAGTTAGAAGTCGGCATTGGATCGCGCGAAACTACGACTCACCATCCAGGGTATATATTGGTTCTCCATGTGCCACCCGCTCCGTCTAATCGCTCATAGATCTGTCTTTTGTTAGTAAATATTGTAAAAGCCTCTGAAAGGTTGATAAATCGCAACACACCATGAAATCGTCAAACCCTAGCTTCTGCTTCAACTTGTGTGCCATAGCAATGCCCGAAGGGCCGGCGCCAATAATAATAGCGTTTGTCATTTTGTGTTTTGCATACAATAAAAAGTGCAAACCTAGGCAGTCCCCTGCTGATTGATGGTGTCGCAAAGAATAAAAGAATAAACAATGCAGACTTGAGCAAATAGAGGCACATTAGTATGAGATTCCGTAGGATTGATCGCTTCTATTCATGACTCGCTTAACCACTCACCCCATTTTGGGACTACAGGACGTGGTCGGTCAGGGCATGAGTAATGTACCCCTGCAGGGCTTGGTTGCTGTGGATCCTGCGCAGGCGAGCTCCAAACGTGTCGTCGGCTCAACTATTTTATCGAGCCGTAGCCCATTGAATAATTCCCAACCTATATTGGAGCTCACTGACTGATGAAATGTGGGGTTGCCGACCGACCTATCGAACTGTCATGACTTGACCGATGCTAGTCCCGTATCCGAGGTGTATCTAGGGCGAACGACAAACTCTCGAAATGTACTAGCCAAATCCCGGCATATGTGGAGGCTCCACGGGGTAGTCGGGCATGATCTGAGAAGTTTAGTGGTTGCAGACGGTACCCCACCCACTTGTTGACAGCATTTTCCAATTCTTTTCATGAAAGCAACTACAAACTTCATCGCCATGGAAGCCCCATCTCCGGATATTCCGCAGGAGGGAAACATTTGTGCTCTCCACATTGTTGATACAACGTGTGTACTGACAGTTCCAAGCGACACTTTGGTCGAGCCATCAATACCTGGACATGAGCTGATGAACTTTCCGACATTGGCGTTTTTGATATCTAATACAGCTTCGGGAAAGGATATTTTGTTTGACTTGGGATGTAGGAAAGACTTTTGGAATTTGCCATCTCCGATTGCGGAGGTGATTGACGAAAAGGTGCCGGGAATCAAGGTGGACAAAAACGTTGTTGATGTACTCACTGAAGGTGGTTATGACGTTGGAAGACTGAAGGCCGCAATCATAAGTCACCATCACTACGATCACTTTGGGGATCCCAGTACTTTTCCAACCTCCATGGAGCTGGTTGTTGGCCCTGGATTTTCAGATAGCTTTCTGCCAGGGTTTCCGACCGCAAAAGACTCTCCTGTGTTTGAGGCCGACTTGAAAGGCCGCACCGTACGAGAGCTTTCCTTTTCGGATGAGCTGATTGTTGGTGGATATCGGGCGATCGATTTTTTCGAAGATGGCAGCCTCTACGTCCTGGACACGCCGGGTCATGCAATCGGCCATCTTTCGGCGTTGATCCGGACAACCCAAAATACATTCGTCTTCCTCGGAGGTGACATCTGTCACTTTGGAGGATCATTTCGACCGACACAATTTGTACCCATGCCTGAATTGCTCAGCCCACATCAGGTGGGCTTGGAGAGGATAAGATCTGAGCCATATCACCACTCAGTCTTCACCAATTGCCATCCAGATCAAAACAACGCAACTGTCGCGCCGTACTATACAGCGTGTTGTAAATCAGATTCGTGGTACGACAATCCGGCGTTAGCGAATAAAAGCATCACTCAACTCAAAGCCCTGGATGCAATTGATGAAATCTTGGTTTTGATTGCACATGATCCAGCAGCGATGGGTGTAGTCACCTTCTTCCCCCACGGTGTTGCAAACGAGTGGTATAAGGCGGGCTGGAAAAAGGCACTGCATTGGCGATTTCTGAACGAACTACCTTCGAGTGCGAAAGACGTCGATTATCTCGTCGACGGGACATACATCGACGGGAAACGTGTCAAAACAATGGATGGTAGAAGGGTAGAGTAACTCAGTGCATAACCTGAATAGTAGAATAGCATTGCACTTCCGGTACACCATTTCAGAATCTAACCTGAGGTCGTCCTGCTCAAATAACTTGACAATAACTATCACTTTAATTGGACATACGGTGATGCGGCTCAAGGGTATCCCGTGGACAAGTGATCTTGATGTCATATGCTACGCCTGCTATGGTCTGTTCGAAAAAACCATTGGTATTGAGGTGGGTGAATATAGGTTTTACACATATGTTGATGTATCTATGTTGAAGATTTCCAATTGTTTTTCTCTCGTCTAGTACCCTGTCCTCGCAATATTTGGGTACGTGACGATAATGTTTTCAGAGCTTCGACTTGTTTTCTCCCTTCCTCATTTTGATCAATTCCACACATGCTTGCGACCATAGAGCGTAATGGTTGGTCTGCATTGTGAACTCTGCGGCTTTGATTCCACTTGCTTGTCCCAATGCTAGCCTTGCAGCGATACCCTGCATGATGACTGCCGTTCTGAACAGGTTGAATGCGATTGCCCAATCCGCAGTTGAGTCTGGATCCCACCCGGCCATGCTACCGTACCAACGATAGCATTGTGAAAGAGTAGGTATCCCTGGCGTGGTCCCTGGGCGGAACTTATCTTGCACCTCCTTCAGCTCCGGAACAAGCGACTGCTCGACTAGCATTGGAACATGCATTGATGACCAGTTGAATGAAGCAGTCAGGTTGATGAGATCAGAGATTGGATGCCCTTCGGTGGCCATCTCCCAGTCCAAGATGCCAATAACTCTAGGTTCGGTTTTGTGGAAGACTAGGTTATCTAGTTTGAAATCTCCATGCACCAGCGTTTTCCGTTCAGTCGGCTGCGATGCCTCAATATTGAAAAACTTTGCTAGTTCATCAAAGTAAGGAATATTGCCCACCTCCTGTCCGCTGGCAGGATTTTTCGTATGCGCCTGCGCTTTTGATACTTTGGTGAGAGCTTGGACTTGACGGCTGTAAAACGCAGAAGGCCTCTGCCACTCGTGAAGTCCTACTTTCGCCAAATCAATGCCGTGCAGTTTCGCTAATGTATCGACTGCTGCTTTCCATCTGTATCGGACTGTTAAAGCTATTTGAAATGAGGCTAGTATGGGGGACTTACATTTTCTCTCGCTCTTGTGGACTCTGTTCTGGTAACCAGGCCTCTTCAAAGATCCGACCATCAAGAAACTCCATGATGAAAAATGGCGTCCCTACAACAGAAACGTCTTCGCAGAAGCCATAAGTCATTGGTACGGGAACATCCGTTTGTTCGAGAGCTCGTATTACTTGATACTCGCGCTCTATTTGATGTGCACTTTTCGAGAGTAGCGGCCCCGGAGGCTTCTTCCTGAGCACAAATTTCTCGCCATTTGATGCAGTAATCTCATACGTCGGATTGGACTGCCCGTGACTAAACTATAGCAAGAAAGGTCAACATATTGTAGTCTAAGCTTATCACTCGGAGAGATTTTAGTCACCTGTTTCAATTTCAAGGGTACCTTGATAGCAGGCACGTTCAAACGCACATAGTCTGTCAGAGACGCAATTGAGATGGGTTGTCGCATATGTCCTGCCATGGTGACTTCCAATCTGATGGGGAAGATTTAGAGGTTATTATAATTTGTGTTGCTACCCTTCGAAGAACGTTCGCATTGCGAGCCGTGTGTCATGACTCATTCCATATTGGCTCCATTCGGCCTCGTCGGATTCAGTTTATGCACTGCCTCGATGAAGCGAGGCTACTAGTAGTGAACATATTCGTCAAGACTCTTTGGCGTTGCTCTCCTTCGAGTAAGCCCTTGAATATATATTCATGTTTGCACCTCTGGTCAGTGAGATTCAACCCAAACACCCGAGCTCCCAGCTGCCACCACAGTCATGCTGTTCACTTCAGAGAGTCCAGCAATCAAATGTATGTAGACCTAAAAGCGTGCATGTCGGCTTTTCGATACTGATTGCATGATTTTGTAGTTGCTGACGGCCAAACCTTGTGGTCCTGGTTATTCGAGTCATGCATACCGAAATTCCCACAAGACCAAATCCAAGGGTTCACAGACGCCTTCACACAAAAGCACATCAGCTTCACTGACCTGAAGATACACACAAAAGCGCTCTCAACAGTGTTTTACAACCATTACGGAGTGCGCCAAGGCGACGTCATTGTTGTCTACAGTCATAACTCGATCTGGTACCCAGTCATAGCTCTTGCAGCTGTACGAATTGGCGCAATTGCTTGTGGAGTATCGCCAGACTATACTGTAGACGAGCTGACATACGCCCTGCGCTTGACCAAAACCAAACTGCTTTGCGCCGGTGAAGATACTGTGCGAAAAGCATGTGAGGGTGCGGCTATCTGTGCCTTGCCTTCGGAGAGCATACTTCGCTTGAACCCGGCAGAAGATGCGTTGAAAAGTATTGAAGACTTGCTAAAAATGGGGGCTCAATTGAAAGACGGAGATTTCGTCCCACAATTCCGAATACCTCAGGGCAAGTCCAATCGGGAAATCTGCGCCTACTTGTGTTTGAGCAGTGGCACAACTGGCCTCCCGAAGGCAGTCATGATCTCGCATGCCAATATCATTGCCCAATGCCTTCAGGTACAACAAATTACGCCCCAAGATCACGACAAGATAGTGGCGGCTCTCCCGTTCTATCACATTACTGGCATCGTGCACGAAGTACATCTTCCTATCGTAATCAATGCGAACGCTTTTGTTTTATCGAAATATTCCCTGGACTCACTTCTCGACACAGTTTCTCGGCACAGGATCAAAGAGCTGCTTATTGTACCTCCGATCTTGATAAGACTGGTCCAGGATACAAAAGCGGTCTCCAAATATGATTTGACACACGTGAGACGATTTTCGTCCGGTGCAGCACCACTTCCACAGGAGATCTTGGACCTCCTAGAGAGAAAATTTCCAAACACTGGGTTTAAGCAGGGATACGGTATGACGGAGTCGTGCTCTGCAATCACTTCGCACCCCCCGTCCAAGTATGCGTACCAGTATGCCAACAGGGTCGGCATGTTGGTTGGGTCAACTGAGGCCAAGATTATTGATCCAAACACTGGAAAAGCCTGCGGTGTCGGCGAAGCGGGTGAGATCTGGACACGTGGTCCACAGGTGACGATGGGCTATCTGAAAAATCCTACCGCAACCGCCGAGGCTTATGACAGCGAAGGTTTCCTGCACACCGGGGATATTGGCCATTTTGATGAAGAGGGTTTGTTGTCCATCACGGACAGAATTAAGGATATGATAAAAGTCAAGGGCATTGGGGTTGCGCCAGCTGAACTTGAAGATCTACTCCTAGGGCATCCTGCTGTCAGCGACGTGGCTGTCTGCAGAATACCTGATCTGCGCGCTGGGGAGAGGCCCAAGGCGTTCGTTGTGCTGCGTCACTCGGAGAACCTGTCCGCAGTCGAGGCGGGCAAGGCCATAATAAGCTACACCAAGACTAAGAAGGCGAGACACAAATGGATTGCAGAAGTGGAGTTCGTGGACGCAATACCAAAGAGCCCCGCAGGCAAGATTCTAAGGAGGAAGCTCCAAGAGAGGTCGGAAGGAAGCAGCAACAACATTATCGTACGCGACATCGAGTCGAAAGCAAAGTTGTAGTTCATAGCCAAAAATGAGATGGTCATGCCTAGAGCTGAGAGCGAATAAGGTTGTGAATGCTTATCGCAGCTGTAGAGCTTTGATGGAGTTGTTCTCCTTGTGATTGTGCAGTGAATATCCGTGTCCCCGAGAGAAATACTGTGCCGCAGGTCGGCGGCCCTAAACCTCATTTAGATTTGCGACTGACCTGGCCCTGACGACGACCTTTGTCATGTCGAGTTGTCAGCTAGCACTAAGCGCGTTCCACTCACGTACCCAGCAACCTTCACATTTGACGACTATTTAAACTCGGAGGGCAATCAGCGACAATTCCAACTCAACAAACAGGCCTTCCTTGATAAAGCTCCCGTAGTTCAAGCTTCCACCAACACGTGAAATGTCGCTCACTGCTTCTGCTAGAATTCCTCGTGCCTTAGCGGGTCATGTTAGCATAGAGGCAAAGAAAATGCTCGATGAGGTAGGTAGATTGATCTAAATTCACCCGTATCCTCTTTTACCGCTGACAACTTTTCGTAGATTGAAGTCTTTGTGCACGACCGATGCATTCCCGCGGATGCTGTTTTTGCTCAGCAATTAGGTTACAGTGCCAAAGAACGATTTGTGGCTCATCCGCAAATATTGGAAGACTTAAAGTTGGAGGCGAGAAAACAAGGTCTATGGAATCTTTTCTTGGCCAAGAACCATTACAAAGAAGGCGCTGGGTTTACCAACGTAGAATATGGCCTTATGGCAGAACAGCTTGGGAAAAGCCAGATAGCAAGTGAAGTACGTTTTGATCTTTATATTTGAGAAGCCGTTTATGCCTGCGAGGAACTTTATTGGACCGGACATCTACTGACTTCGCAATCAGGTAATGAATTGCTCGGCGCCAGACACGGGAAACATGGAGCTGTTGGCAAAATTTGGGAATGAGGAGCAGAAAGCCACCTGGCTAGCCCCGCTGCTTGACGGAAAGATAAGATCGGCTTTTCTAATGACAGAGCCCAACATCGCGTCCAGCGATGCCACCAATATCCAATTTCAGATCAGACAAGAAAATGATGAGTACGTATTGAGTGGCAGTGTAAGTAACAACGCACGCATGTTCCCCGATCGGAGGATGTAATGTCACATTTACTGACAAATTAGAAATGGTGGAGTAGTGGAGCAGGAGATCCCCGGTGCGAGCTATACATTGTCATGGGCAAGACTAGTCCTAATGACCCAAACGTACACCAGCAGCAGTCAGTTGTTCTTGTGCCGGCGCGAACACCTGGGATCACTGTTCATCGGATGCTGTCAGTATTCGGATACGATGATGCGCCTCACGGGCACGGCCACATTACCTTCGACAATGTCCGAGTCCCAGTGACAAACATGGTCTTAGGCGAAGGAAGAGGGTTTGAGATCATTCAGGGTCGACTTGGGCCTGGCAGGATACATCATGCTATGAGATGCATCGGTGCGGTAAGAGACACGCCACACTTGAAACGCGGTTATTGTGCGGAGAACTGATCAATGATATCACGAATCTTAGGCTGAGCGCGCGGTTGACTTGATGCTCGCAAGGATGCATGAGCCGACCAAGAAGGCGTTTGGAAAGCTGCTCCATGAGCATGGTGTCGTCCTCGAGCAAGTTGCGCGGGCGCGAGTAGAGATCGATGCTGGTCGTTTGCTCGTCCTGAATGCGGCCCTGAAGATTGACAATGGAGACGCAAAACAAGCTCTTACTGAGATTGCCGAGGCCAAAGTATTTGTCCCGGCAATGCTGGGCCGTGTTCTTGACGACGCGATCCAGCTGCACGGGGGTGAGGGCGTTTGCCAGGACACTCCGCTTGCGTACATGTGGGCATCAGCGAGGACCATGCGATTAGTCGACGGTCCAGATGCGGTTCACCTGCTGCAACTTGGACGTAAAGAGTCTCGGCGGGCGGTGGATGTGAGGAACAGGCTGAAAAAGCAAGCCGAGATTGAGGCAGAGCTTTTCAAGCAGTACAAGGTGCAGAAAGTGGATCCATTGTATGTGGGATGGACAGGGGCGACGAGAGCAAGGTTGTAAGTGGGAAGAAATAGCTACGTAGATCAAAATACTGAAACTTTACGCGCCCCGCAACGTCTACGCTGTGGTGAACCTCGATCCTCCTACTGTAAATAGACATACTTAGCTGAAGTGGTAACAATCGTCCCTTCCAAATAACCCTGTTCTCTCAGCACCATTTGCAGAATGTCAGGGTAAGCACCGGCTTTGACGCTCTCAATGCTACCATGAACACGGAGAACAATCTCCTATTTCGCTCAAATTCTAAGAAAACCTTCTTTAACATAAGTCCACTCTTTCATTTTCATCCACATTCCTTGAAATGCAGATAATTTATGTTACAGCAGGACCGAATCAATCCTATAATATCTAAACAACCAAACCGTCCATACTTCTTTGTGCGAAAAGATCAGATTTCGGTATCGTATCCATTGTAATTCATCCTAGGCCTTTCTTACTTCTCGAGGTGTTGGGGCTGGGGTTTGTTGGTGTCGTTGAGCACGGAATTTGGATCAGGGAATCCACTCTCTGTATCTCGTGGCGATTTTGTAAATATATAATCGATCTCTTCGAGCGTCTTTCCGCTGGTCTATAGCAATAAATGTCAGCGTCACAAGGTTTCGTGGAGGGGTACTTACTTCTGGGAAGAAGATATATGTAAATGGAATGTTGAGCGCAATCATGACGCAGAATAGCAAATAGAACTTCCAACCCGCGTTTTCAATAGCATGAGGCGTAATTTGGGCGATGACCTACACGTGCGTCAGGTAGCAAGTTCACGAATGGAAGTTTGGGGATTTCTCTTACAAATGTCCACAGCCATTCGGAGAAGGTGGCCACAGCAGCACCAACATGGCGCAGTTGCATTGGCGTGATCTCGGGTGCGTACAGCCAGGGGATCGAGTTCCAAGACATGCCGAACGAGATTTCGTACACGAAAAGCATGGCCAATGCCATGTTTGAGGTTGCTTTGGTATTGATCGCGATCCCAGCCGTGAAGAGGGCCATGGAAATTAAAAGAGCCACTGAGCCAAACAAGAGAATCGGGCGGCGACCTAGTTTGTCCAAAAGAAAAATGGGTGGAAAGGTGCCGAGCCAGAAGGCAATCTGGATGCAGCCAGCAACCAGACTGCTGGTTTCGCGCGAAAGGCCAACGTTGACCTCGAGTGCAATGGTAACATAGAAAGCTATTACGTTGATGCCAGTAAATTGCTGCCAGAATTGAATCATGAAGCAGAGGACGAGGCGCCGGGTATTCTTGACGGAAGTCTGGTCGTTGATGAGGCCCTTGAATGAAAACTTGACCGACTGCTCTTCGAGACACAGGGCAGCAGCCATCTCTGCTTCGATCGTTCGAACCGCGGGGTCGTCTTCGGTGGTGCCCTGCAGCCTAGCTAGGACTTTGATTGCTTCTTGCTTCCGCCCGTGTGAGTACAGCCATCTGGTCAAGTATTTCAGTAAAGTGGTTTGAACCCCGCGTTTCTACTTGATTGTCATTTACCTCGGTGTCTCTGGGAGGAATGGCAGAGTCAAAATTGTAAACAGAGCAAATACATTCTGGAAAGCGATTGGGAATCGCCAGACGACCTATAGCACCAATTAGCCTGGTGAACTTTGCGAATTTTCTTGCCATATTTTTTATCGCATACCTCTCCAGTCAAATTTTTGATGGTCCCATAATCCAGCCAGTAAGCCACGACAGTGCCAAACTTCAAAAAGTCAGTTTCGAGTCGTATAGCTCAATCCTTAGACACTTACAATAACAATGGATAGTTGAACAGCGACAGCGCGGCCTCGGTGTTTGGCAGGGGAGCATTCAGACACGAATACCGGGATCGTGGATGTATTCATGCCTACGCATTAGAAATGTTAATATTCTCCGTCCACTTTTCGTGCCAAACTGGGCGATAGTTACGTACCATTTCCTAGACCAGAAATCAGACGCCCAATGATCAATTGAATTGCCCCATAAGTTGCAGTTTGAATAACTCCACCAATCACCATGATTATGCTGCCTAGTAGGATGGTGTTCTTGCGACCAAGCTTATTGCCAAAAATTGCTGCAAAAATGCAGCCGGCCAGACAACCGATGTTATAGAGGGCGACAATGGTTCCCAGGAAACTTGCACTTGGACGCCCGATTGCGTCGAGGAAGCTCGGTTGAGTCACCAACCCACCGAGCACACCCTTCACGCACCTCAACATTAGCTTTCGTCTGAACTTCTCCAACAATTAATACACATACCTGATCGTAACCAAATAGCAGGTAGCAGCTACCAGCACTGGCAGTGATAGCATATCGCAAAGCCCTCCCGTGCAGACTGTCTGATAAACCCATGATTCTTGTGTACTGAAAGTATTCTTGGAGATGGAAAAATATCAATGCGATAAATATGGCTCAATTTGAAGCAAGAGTTCGGACCCAGTGAATGGTACCAAGGCAAAGTTCCTGCTTCGCGCAAGAGCCACTCCAGGCTTAGCGTGGCTCACACTCCGCATTTTCGCGGGTCGTCTGGGGAACTCCCCTGTTTGCGGCGCTGCGGATGGCGAATACATTAGTAATTGGAAGACGCCTTTCGTGCGCTGGGCCGCGTCCTTGTATGCGTAAGTACTGGAAGTGCTTTGGCTGGTGCAAAGAACCAACTATCGGATACAATGATCCCCGGGTGTGTGCTCTCTCTCCAGCAATTCTGAAGTTTTAAAGGGAGAAGATCAATACATAAAGACAATTCTTTCGCCCGCGTTTGTTGGTCTATAACCACTGGGCGGACTAGCAACTCGCCGCGCAAGTGCCATGAAAATTGGCCCTGTGCTAAACACAAAAGTACTTTGGAACCCGTTTCACGAATCTTCACCGCACAGAGTGTTAGAGATACGATGGTTGTGAATTAAGCTATAGTATTTCCCTACTCGAATACAATGCCAAACCGGCCTGCTGTCTGCCCTGAATTCATCAAGTCAATCGCCTTGTGTATATCCTCAATGTTGTTGAATGTGGTGATGTGGGACTTGATATTGTGCTTATTGCTGAATTCAATCGCTTCTGGCATGTTCTGGGGAATGCCGCTACTCTTTCCAGCAATCCGATATTTCCCAAGTAGAATATCCAAGGCATTGATTGACAAGGGTTGTTTGGGGATTCCTGCGACCATTAAGAGACCGTTAATCCTATCCATATGTCAGCTTCCATTCAGGTTACGAACCCAGCACAACAACGGGAAGCTTACCTCAATGCTTTAGGGGCATTTTCATATGCTATGTTTGAAGCGCTGAACACGGCGGCTGCATGACAGCCGCCATTCGTGAGTTTCTTGACTATCGGTTCAAAGTCAGGCTGATCCAACGTGTTGATTACAGCATCAGCGCCGAAATTTTCGACCGCTTCCAACTGGGAATTGGAAATATCCATGCCAATGACTTTCAGACCCATTGCTTTTGCGTATTGTACAGCTGGTTCGATATGGTCAGTCCGTGTTAGCACTACAAATTGCGACATGACCAACCCAAGTGTCCGAGGCCACCACATCCAATGATGGCGATCCACTGACCAGGCTGCAGGTTACAGCCCTTGACAGCATGGTACGCTGCGCTTCCATTAGCACAATAATTCCCGAGACACAGGCCACTATTCGTGGAGTGCTCGAAATGATATGACCCTTACCTGTGATTCCAGCACAGAATAGAGGCGCTGCGCTTATCATATCCATGTCTTTCGGTAGAACCATTGCGTTACGGCTGTCCGCAACAGAATACTCGGCGAAATGGCCCGGGCAGGTGAATCCATGCAGTCGCCCAGATCCTGTCGTACACCAGAGATTATGGACCTGGCAACCCTCGCACTCGTCTATCCAACCTTAGCACGGTCTTTCTCACGTCGAGAGTATTGATTCGACGTACAGCAGGCATAACTACAGCCCAAGCATCCCACCGCATCTCCTATGTTGAAGTTTTTGACATTTTTCCCCATATCGACGACAAAACCTGTGTTCTCGTGTCCAACCGTCATCTTATCGGTAGGTGGCTTTTCGGCTGTGTGGCCCCAGAACAGCATCTGAAGGTCGCGAAGTGTCAACGGAGTAACCAAGAGGGAGGGTGCCAAGCACAGACCAGATCAGAATGACATAATGAAGCACACCTGGTCTTTATGAGGATATCGTCGTCGCCGCAAATAGGAATAGGTATACGATTGACTTCAATTTTGTTGGTATGCTAAAGACGTGATTATTAGCTTCCTTATGAAGAAACACGTGGCAAGGCTGATCACCTTGTTATATTGGGCTGCCAACATCGTTTCCGATTTTACCGATACCATCGTTGCAAATTGGCTGTTTTCGATCAACTACAGTAGTGTTTGGAAAAACCGTAGGTGTACGCGTGACAGCGGTCGTGTATTATCCCTTATAAAAATGGGAAAGGTGGGTTTATCGTGTGTGGTGACTGTGACACTTGCACAATAGCCATGACCGCTTCCCATGTCCCAAGTATGTAGAGCCCCCTCGGGACTTCGAATCCGATCATTTTCCCCCAGCATTCCACAATCGGGGGAAGGCAAAGATGAATGCCATGACACATCACCTCTCCACAGTATTAAAAGTACCAAGCTGATTACAAGCTGGGAGGAGTGCAACGCCTGACTCATGCCACCGCAACGCTAACAGCGCACGTTTAGGCTTCTTGGCCCATCTTCATGACTCTTTTAGACCACAATTCACAGTGGGGCATCCCCATGGGGTGCAAGGGCGAAGAAACGGTGAACAGCTCCGCTCCATATAAACCCAGGTTGCTACCCCGGATTACGTCCTGCAGAACCACACCAGATCATTCGATCAATTGTTTCTCTTTCTGAGTCTTCATTCGCAAGCATAACTTGCAACAATGTACACAAAAGAAGATGAGGAAAAGTCAAACGCAGAGATTTATGAGCGGTGCACACAGGAAGGACAGGATAGTCAAGTGGCATACACCGACAAAGAAGCCAAGGCTGTATTGCGCAAGGTTGATTACCGACTGCTTCCTGTCCTGACCTTACTCTACCTTTTATCTTTCATTGATAGAGGAAATGGTTAGTCGTCAATTTAACACAGCAAAGCCTCCATTAATTTTGTCCAGTGGGAAATGCGAGAGCTCTTGGCATGCAAAAGGACCTGAAGCTATCAAACAGCCAGTGGAACCTGTGTCTGACGATATTCTTCTTCCCATATGCAGCGCTTGAAGTTCCAAGCAACATCCTACTTAAATTCCTTCGACCCAACATCTGGCTCATGATTCTCATTCTCTCGTGGGGCACCGTTGTTATTACCACGGGAATCGTTCAAGACTATGCAGGCCTCCTTACTGCGAGGTTTTTTCTTGGTGTTACAGAGGTTTCTGCACTCCGATACACTCCCATGCATAAGAGCACAGCTAATTCATGTCCAGGCTGGCTTTTTCCCTGCTGCGACATATCTTTTGACCTGCTGGTACAGAAGACATGAGCTTCAGGCGAGAATGGCAATCTTCTATTCAGCGGGATCTATGGCTGGAGCGTTTTCAGGTCTTCTCGCTTATGCCATAAACTACATGGATGGCGTAGCAGGTCTAGAGGGGTGGCGATGGTACGATTCGCCCTCAAGCCCTCGAAGCAGTTTTACGTCAAATCGCTCCAGCTAATAGCAACAGGATCATGATTCTTGAAGGAATTCTGACCGTCCTTGTGGGTTTTCTCTGCCCCTTTATCTTGCCAAACGATCCCGCTACTGCCAAGTTTCTATCGCATGAAGAAAAGTTATTTCTAATTAGAGGCCTGGAAAACGACAGTGGGTCTACCGGTCGTGTGGAAACTTCTGAAAAGTTCAACAAGCGATATCTCATTGCTGCGCTTACGGACGTCAAAATATACATTTCGGTGCTCATTTATTGGGGAACTGCTATCTCTAATTATGGGTACGAAGAAGCTCGTAGTAGTCACGCAGGATCTTGCTGACATTCTATAGATTTATTTATACGCTTCCCACCGTCATCCGCGAGCTGGGATACACAGCTGCGAACGCGCAGCTTCTCACTATACCGGTTTATACTGTCGCTCTCATATCAACCGTGGTCGTAGCTATCGCCTCCGACAAATACAAAAATCGCTCTACGTTCATTATTTTTCCCTTCATAGTAGCAGCAGTGGGGTATATCACCCTCCTTGCTTTGCCGCATCCCGGACTGCCTGGGGCAACGTATGCCATGCTGTTTGTAGTTGCATCTGGCCTATATCCATCGATTTGTGGTGTCATTTCTTGGAATGGTAAGTTTTCCTCGCTAGACTACTATAAAATGCTAATTACCGCAAGCAAACAATCTTGCAGGATCATGGAAGCGTTCCGTGGGCATGGCGTTGCAGATTTCCATAGGAAATCTAGGCGGAGCCATTGGATCTAACATCTACTTGGCAAAGGAAGCACCTCATTATTGGACCGGATATGGATTCTCTCTAGGTATCATTGTGGTTGCAATTTGTGCTGCCTTCTTCCTCAGATGGAACTTAGATAGACTCAACAAGCAGCGAGAAAAGATGACGCACGAAGAGATCATGGAGAAATACACCGAGCAAGAGCTATTAGAGATGGGGGATAAAAGCCCTCTCTTTAGATACACATTGTAGTGCTCTGCGTCCAGGTAGTACACACTCCCGAACCACACTATTCGAGGTTAGATTTTATTTTCAAAGTATGCCTTCATAGAACAATGTACGCTCAACCCCAAAGCTGGTTCCTGCATTGACTCTTGTGCGGACTTGCCATAGCATCACCTTCAAGCCTGCGTATTTGTGGTTTTGGGATATTCGAATGACTCTTCCTACTCCTGACAGAAGGACATAGCGCCTCAGCAGCATCACTTCAATTTGCCCATTGCAGTCGCAAAGTCACGCACAGAATATGATCGGAGAAGAGAATTCAGCACGTGCTCCACAGATGAAGGCGTCCTCGTCTAGCCCGGGAAAAGATGATTGGTAAATCTGGGGACAGTTATTTCAGCTCCAGCTTTCCGGACCGCCACAAGATAATTACACCCCAAACAAACCATCTACAACGGTCACGATGCCCACAAGAAGTGGGAGAACTGATTATGAAGTGGCCCACACGCTCTTCGCCTTAGAAGATCATTTTGGCAATATACATTGTACAAAATGCAGAAGCCTTGGAGGTTGACTGGTCAGGTATGGGGCTTGACAGATCAGGTCCCAAACGGGCACAGCGTGCAGTCGACTTCACGAGCCTTGGGAATGGTTACATTCAGACGTGGTGCCACATGGGTTTGGACTGAAGAACTGCATACTCGCTAGGCATACAAATTGGAGGCGATGAACTTCGTTCACATGTGTTACATTTGGTTGGTTGGCAGGTTGGTTGCGTCTTAGGAACCTGACTCATGTCAGACATGGGGTCATGACTCATTGTCCCAAGCATACACCTGGTCACTGTGTCGTCCATTTCAGAAGATCTCGAAAGTGAGAACTGCACTAAAACGCCTCTGGGTGTTGATTAGAAATCTAGAACTGAATACCAGTGGTGATATAACCTCATCTTGAAATCCAGTCACCTCTCCTCCAGCTTTACTCCACTCTTCAACGATCCCGCTCCTTCGAACCTGCACTTTAATCAACCCTGCCCGATTTCCTCCAATCCCTAACCCGTTTCACAATGGGAGAGTCCAATTTGTTCAAACCCCTCAATGTAGGGAGAGTGAAACTCGCGCACAGGATCGGCATGTGTCCATTAACACGATTTCGTGCATCGGACGATCATGTTCCCCTTCCCATGGCCGCCAAGTACTACGAGCAACGTGCCTCTACACCAGGAACTCTGTTAGTTTCGGAGGGAACTTTCATCTCACAAGCCCAGGGTGGATTCGCAAACGTGCCAGGTATATACAACGAGGACCAAGTTGCGGCCTGGCGCACTATATCGGATGCTGTGCACGCAAAAGGAAGCTTCATATTTTGCCAGCTCTGGGCGCTAGGGCGTACCGCGACGATATCTGTTGCTAAAGAGGAGAGAATTACTATTACAAGTTCTAGCGACATACAGGCTGATGATACGCATGCTGTACCGGTCCCCTTAACTCTGGACCAAATTAAAGCGACTATTCAGGACTATGTCCAGGCTGCGAAAAATGCGATCAAGGCTGGATTTGACGGCGTCGAGCTCCATGGTGCCAATGGTTATCTCATCGATCAATTTCTTCAGGATACATGCAATAAGAGGACTGATCAGTATGGGGGTAGTGTCGAAAATCGATCACGCTTCGCGTTTGAGGCAGTGAAGGCTGTTGCTGAAGCTGTTGGAGCCGACCGGACTGCTATCCGGTTCAGTCCTTGGAGCACTTTCAACGCCATGAGAATGAAGGACCCGATCCCACAATTCGCGGATATCACAACCAAACTTAACGGTCTCGGGCTTGCTTATCTTCACCTTGTCGAATCACGCATTGCTGGAAATGCAGATGTCGATGTTGCTGATAAATTGACCTTCGCAATGGATATCTGGAGCGGGCCTCTATTCATCGCTGGAGGATATCGACCTGAGCTCGCTTATCGTCTCGTGGACGAGGAGCACAAGGACAAGGACATTGTGGTGTTATTTGGCAGATACTTTATTTCAACTCCTGATCTCCCGTTCCGTATTCGAGAAAATATGGAGCTTAACAAGTACGACAGAGACACATTCTATACGCCCAAGAGCGCGAAAGGCTATATCGATTATGCCTTCAGTGAGGAGTTCTTGACTTCGGGGGTCAAAACACTTGTGCATTAGTTATACTAGTTCTGTCTACCCCGTTAATGTTATTCTCCAGTATCATGTAGTGCTCGATTATGCTGAAATTATTTGGATGATGGCGTTTGTTTCGTTAGTGAGAAGTTTTTCCATTCCCAAGCCGTGGCAATAGTCCAACACAACATGACCTTCAGGCTCACACGTGAGATTATTTATTTATGTAGGTATAGAAACCACTTTTCGCCGACATAGACGGTTATTGTTATATATGAAAGGAGAGAATTATGGTGCGCCTTGAACAATGGACGCTCGTGGTCAAACAAATGCTGCGGAGTAAGAAAGGCCGTTCAGGTTCGCACGAGGGAATGCGGAGTATGGCGGAGTAACAATATCCGCCCAACCACCCCGGCCTTCAATGAGCGACACCAAACAACAGCCATGACAGTCGAACCTGGCTTCAATTCGCTCCAACTGGGACCAGAAAAAGACGTGCCATTGTTGCTGCCTTTTTCGTAGTTCAATCTGCACCACTATAAGCCGACAAAATTGCAATGCTTAGGTCCTTCGTGAGATTTGTATTGTGCAATGCGCAAGTGATGTCCTGCTACCGAGATATTCCATCTCGGTAGTTGTCTCTCTTCCACTTCTATGCACATTCAAAAATAACAGATCAAACACTGTATTGCCTTTGGAACTTCTGCGTTGCCGAACGGTGTTTGTTCTAGTGAACATAGTCCTAACAATCGGTGTCGTCCTAGGACACAGATAAACATACGAAAGAAAGATGCAAAGATCCTTGCATGAGACAATAGTAACATTTCGGTGTTTGCAGATTACGCGGAGGAAAGTTGGCCGGGAAAGGCTTGTGTAGGATTATAAGCGCAATATGCGACATATTCAGACTCAAAATTAGTCGCAGAACATGAAGTAATATTAAATTCTTCTTTTCATTGAAGTCAATGTGTGCATCGGAACTTTTAAGTCCATTGCGGCGTGTTCCTTCGTATGGTGGTGATCAAGCGGAATGGAGTTTCAATGTCCGGCCCCACAATCTGGATCCAATGGCAGGAAGCTTAGCACGAGTCTAAGTCTTACCCCATGGGGATTGAAGATGGGGAAAGAAGATATAAGTATAGCCTGTTTCATTCAAGACTACGTTGATATCCCTTCCATTCTTGCATTGACCGTCTCAACTGTCATACCCCAAGGGTTCTTGTGCGTTCCACTCAAAAGTCAACCAGGAAAAGTATCCTTTTATCTTTCATTATGGGCGCTCCCAAGGAATCAATCGAGAAACCTTCCGGGATTCAAGTCGAGTACCCGATGGATGACAGGCACGTCGAAGCAGAGGGGGACTACTCTGGTGCTACGAAGAAAACGGATCCTGCGGAGATAGCCCTCGTGAAAAAACTCGACATCCGGATCATGACAATCTTATGGGCGATGTATTTTTTGGTAGGACATCTCATAAGGCTTCGTGCGCATTCTTGGGTTAAGAACTAATGCGGAGTTAGAATTATCTAGACCGAAATGCAATAGCTCAGGCTCGTCTGGATGATCTCGAAGAAGATCTCGGCCTCGTTGGATCTCAGTACAACACATGTATTAGCATTCTCTTTGTTGGGTAAGACGATGACGATCCTTGTTGTTCTCTTTATAGGCGCTGCTGACGTAGGTGCTTTTAGATATCTTCTCATGCAGGTTCCTTCCAATATGCTCATGTCATCGCAGAAGGTCCGGCCATCGATATATATGTGCGTGTGTATGATGGCATGGGCGATTGTTTCTGCCTGCACATCGCTTACCAAAAACTATACCGGCTTAGTGATGGTGCGCTTCTTCTTGGGTGTCGCAGAGGCGCCGTATTGTACGTGATTAGTGGCAAGATCAAGTTCGACCGTCGCTGACGCAACACGATTTAGATCCTGGAGCTCTCTACTTGCTGTCCCTATTCTATACGCGCAAGGAAATTGCTACTCGAATTAGTATCCTATATTCCGGAAACATATTTGCAACTTCATTCTCCGGATTGATCGCGGAAGCAACCTTTTCAACATTAGGTGGAGCTTACGGGCTAGCAGGCTGGAAATGGCTTTTCATTATCGAAGGTAAAAGTGTCAAACACTAAAGCAACGATATCAAGCTGAATCATTTCCATTATAGGAATCGTAACATTTGGTGTCGCAATCATTGGTCTTTTCATGTTGCCCGATTACCCATTGACTACCCGCTGGCTTACTCCGGAGGAGCGCCAACTTGCGCACGATCGAATCGTCCGTGATACTGTGGGTATTGAGCAGTCCAAAGGCGCCCGTGCTGGATTCAAGCAAGCTATCCGAGACCCTCGACTCTATCTTCTCTGCCTCATGCAGAACATGCACTTGTCGGCTTGCTCCTTCAACAACTTCTTCCCTACTGTAGTTGGAAGCCTGGGATTTAATAGGACCATTACACTCGTGTTGACTTGCCCGCCCTACCTGGTGTCAGGTTTGTTCGGCATCATGATAGGCTGGACTTCGGGCAAGCTGAACGAACGAACATGGCACATCACATTGTGCATGGGCGCAGCACTGATTGGTTTCATCATATCTTGTTCCACGATGCATGTGGCTGCACGATACTTGTCCTGCTTCTTATTTGCATCCGGAGCCTATGCCGTCAACTCTGTCATTCTTGGATGGGTTTCAGCCACTCTTGGGCAAACTGCGGAGAAGAAAGCAGTGTCGCTCTCGATTGTCAACGTGGTCGCCAACGCGAGTTACATCTACACCGCCTATCTTTACCGTAAGCTATCGATCACCACACTCTCTGAACGTCATACTTACCTTTTGCAGCAAAAAGCAACGGCCCGAAATATCTGGTGGCCATGTCAAGTAACGCTGCGTTCTCCTTTGTCACGATAGTTTGCGCATGGGTATTGAGAGTTTGGCTCCAGCGGACCAACAAGAAGCTAGCAAGGGACAAGCCAGAAGATGGCGTATACTATGCATACTAGATGACCCTTTGCGAGCTATTCCAATGGCATGGGTACACCTCGAGCATCTGTATGAGGTCCAACATGTCCGTTGGTGTACCCGCCGATCAGGATGTACATGAGTTTCAAGGTAAAATCCATGCCTGGTAGCTTATAACACTCCACCTGCGGTAGATAGATGGCCCAAATAACTTTAGTTTGAGATTTAATCAATGCAAACTTGCTCAATCGTTACCATTTTTTAGGCCAAAGCATTTGTAAGGATTATGATTGGTGCTTGCTGTCAACTTCAGCGACTTGAAACATCATACCTAAATATTATACTTCTAGCTGTGGAAGGCCAGGGCATAAATCAAGAGAAAGAATGGTTGCCGTCATATTCTACTCTAATATGAGTTATAGCTAATTCTCTTCATAGAAGTTACATAAGTATTATCCTCGGGCCTCTTGTCCCAAACCACATAAAAGCTTGTGTCCTTCTGCCCCAACGTTCCAAGAATTCAAGCTATTCTTACTCAATACCTATCACAAAGCCACAGATCCATTGCGATAACTATTGGTGTATTGTTCGAGTTACCGTGTTGGTCATTTTTGAGTCGAGATTTGGGAAAAAAACCGACAGCACTAGGTTGAGTCCGCTGAACGCAAGTGTTGTAAGGAAGACCGTGCGGAACGCCAGTATAAGGGCCTGCTGGTAGGCGCTTACTCCCTCCTCGATAATCGCAGACGTGACACCTGGGATGCCCGCGAAAGATCCACTGGAAAGTCCTGATAGAAACGAAAGATACGAGGACTGGGGAAGGTCCGTCTTAGTAAGAGCAGGAAGAACGTTTTCGGCTATTGTGGTTCCGAGCCGGTTTTTGAGGACTAATACATAGATAGTAGTAGCGAAAGTGGCCGTTGTCGCTCGAATAGTACTGGCTATCCCCGATGCGGCTCCAATTTCAGCTTGGTCGTCTAGAGAGAGTGTAGCACCCACAACCGCGAGTGTCTCTACCCACCCCACAAAGGCGCAACCTGTTATGACCAATCCTAGAATAACGGATTTATTATCAACTGTAGCACAAGCCATGGCACCAAGTAAAGGTGTGAAAATAGCTGAACAGACAACATCCTGGAGCTTCTGTCTGCCGATGTGACGATTCAACAGGCTTGCACCAATGACGCCGAACATGAAGCTTGCGGGAACAGCACAACACAGTACTGCTCCGTACTCTCTATCGTTAGTATAGATGCCGAAAACCATTTGCGGGAAAATGATGGAGAACCCGTAATAGATGGATGCGCCCAAAGCGTTAGTCGCTACAGCAACGACCCAGCCTGATCTTGGTCAACCTCTGAAATAAAGGTGCGGACTCGGAAAGAACTGCAAACGTACCAAGATTTTTGAAAAGATGCATTGGCACAAGGCTTTTCTTTAAAGGCATGAAGCATTCGTAAAGTACGAATGCAATCAGTGCAACGCTTCCCGCCACAAGGGAACCAATCACATGGCCAGATTTCCAAGGATGAACAGTTCCACCCCAGCTTAACCCCAGAAGAAAGACTATAAGTCCACCAGTAAACAAAACCAACCCGACATAGTCCAGTTCCAGAAGTTGTTGAAACCGTGATTTCCTGGAGAGCATATGGAAGGTAGGTGGATGATAGAACAAGAAAAAACACAAAGTCGAAAGCGCGTTGACGATGATCATTATATAATAACACCACCTCCAACCGCCAGGGGCGTGTTGAACCAGACTGTTAGCGACTGCTGGACCGAAGCCCGCAGCGGGAAGGGAAAACAAGTACATGATCCCTCCGATCATGTACCTGTGTTTCATAGGAACAAGTTCTCCGATGACAAAGGCGAAGGACGTTTGAGCCGATGCTGCAAGGCCTATCATGACGTTTGCGCCAATAAGAGTCGTTATAGACTGTGCCTGTGAGCATACGATGCATCCTATCAGACCAAGAGCGTTTGCAGTAACAATGAACCATCGTCGTCCAAAGATGTCAGAGAGACGGCCGACGAGGGTCGATCCAATCGCAATCATTAAGGTGTTCACTGTTCCGATCCATACGTAGTTCGGGTCCGGTCCAATATCCTCGTTTATCACATCTAGAATCGAAGCGACAAAGGCAAATGAGCCTGTGCCCTACCATGTACGTTAGATTTGCGACTGTGCACATGTCATACGTCGACTCACACCAAACATTCCGAGACCACCAGCGAGCAAGGTGCCGAGGACCCTTGGAGTCATAAAATAGTTGCGCGGCATCTCCACGTTGAAATCAGCCTCCTCTAGCTTCGAATCCAAATGATCCTCAATATTGTCGCTCGCAGGTTTTTCGTTGCTTTCGTTCGCAAGATTCTCAATGTGGTCGGGCGCGGGTTTCGCGGTGCGATCGTCCATGCTTGCGATGGAATCGAGGTTGTTTAGAGCCATGCCTGTAGACCTCATTTTGACTTGGCCGAGATTATTGAAAGCAAAAGTTTCGTTTGTTGATAGTATACTGATCTATGTAGTAAATAGTTGGAATGAAGGTCTTTGCATCAAGAGAGCAGGGTCTGAACGGAGATTTAGACCAGTGTGTGTTGCTTAATTAAGCTTTTTGATCCTCCTCGGGTATCTTGAAAGGCGGGGATGGTGGATGCGCTTTCTGTTGTCAGTTGTCGGGCATGGGGATATTATTCACCTCAGGTTACATAACTTGGTGTGCCAAGTGAACTAGCGCGTCCGTAAACCGGGTTGACTAAATATCCCGACCCGCTCTTGAAGCAGACGTAAAAGAATACTAATCCTTCCAAGGCTGATTCGGAGGTATCATGCAAAGCTAAGTGTCATAGGTCTTGAAACGCTCGGTGAAATTGAGAGGGGGTGAATGATATTTTGGGACGCGCCTTTCTGCCTCTTGGAAATCTGACGAACATAACCAAACCCCGCGCTACTGTCGCAGAAATCCAGTTTTATATATTGAAGAGGTGGAATGAACCATAACGTTATATGCAATGCTGTGTATATTTTGTAGTGATGCAGATAAATCTATGTACAGACCCTATTTAAATCTCATCACAAACTTCCTAAAAGCAAAGAACATGCAATGAACACAAATAGGTATTGGTGAAATTGATTTATCGCCTCAAACTATGGAGTAGCTACTGCTGTGTCCAGTGTTCTTAAAAGAGGATTCTCTATGGAAATGACGGCTTCGTCTAGGTACGCAGTTGTGTTTTTGCCGTCGAGCTGGGCTTTGCTGTACCCGTTTCCAAGCCACTTGAAAGGATTACCCGCCAATTCGTCTTTCAGCTCATAGTCATAATCCTCCCAACGGGGGTTGCTCATCGTAAACATGCCATGAAGAGCACTACCAGGCCACAATGCAAGAATACGCCCGTTTCCTTTGTGTCGCCACCAAGAATTACACTACATTAGAGAACGTCAGCATTGACAGGGATGTATAGTAATTCGAACTTACACTAGAGTTGAATACAGTGGGTTCAAGGAACTGGTCGGTGTAACGCCCAAAGTCCTTTACTGCACTTCTTCTAAATCATCGGGTTAATTTTAAATAATTATTCAGGACTGCCAGACTTACTTAGGGGTCATGGACTTGTACCACTCCCGCTGTAACTTCTGAATACACATAATCATGTATTTCGCTCCGGTTTCAAGAAATGGGACCGTGGATCCGACACCAGGGCCACCGTTGGGCCCCAAGAAAACGTAGAAATTGGGCATATTCTCCGGTGCGAGCCCCACGTATGATTCCGGAATGTCTGTTTCCCATTGATCTTGGAGGTTTATACCATTCCTACCATGGATTGGGAAATGTTGCTTGTAGCTTTCGCAAAAGGGTTAGTCATATTCTCAATGACGCGGATCTTCAGCTATAGGCATACCCAGCAAAACCAGTCGCGCAGATTATGGCATCTACCTTGCGTTTCTTCCCATCGTTCGTGATGATGCCATCCTCGACGATTTCCTGGATGGGGTTCGAGATGAACTCGACATTATCTTCGACCAAGGCCTCGAGATACTACAGTACATGGTCAATAAGACTTGGTAATGAAGAGAAGCTTTGGCTTACTCCTGGGCCGGGGGTCAATCTCCTGCAGGCTGGCGCGAAAGTCGGAAGCAGAGCTTCAAAGATCTCGGGCTTCTTTGCCAGTTTGGAACGCATATGATCCTCGCACATCTTTTGAAATCCAAGGGCGTTCGGTGTATCCTTGTAAATAACATCCGAGGGCGAATGCATATCATTTTCGATTTTACGTCGATACTCTAGATAATTCTTCGGGGTTTCCCAGCTCTTCAGCTCTGACTGGGGAGTGATAGCTATAAGCCTGTTAATCATCCTGGTTGAATGTACCCAAAATATTAAACTTACGGTCCCCGCTACGGTCTGCCACTCCTTGGCTTCCGAGGCCAAACGGCGGGATCCATGTTTTACCTTTCATGTAGTGATCCACACGAGCCGCCGTTGGTTGAATTTGAGGCAGAATTTGGATTCCACTGGAACCACCACCAATCAATGCAATTGTCTTGTCCGCGCAATCGAAATCAGTGTTATAATTTGCCGAGTGCATCAGCGGCCCTTTAAAAGTGTCGCGGCCCTTGATGTCGGGCATCTGCCATTTATTCAGCGCTCCGACTGCGCTGATGAGGACATCTGCTGTATCAGTAATAACCTGTCGTATATTAGATGCAAATCATCTCAGCTTGACAACGTGAACCCACCTCTCCTGTGCCCACTTTGGTGAAAGTGACGGTCCATTTCCCTTCTTTATCATCCCATACCGCCTTTTCACAGTTATGGTTGAATTTCATGTACCGTGTTGCGTCATATTTTTGGGCGACAGACTCAAGATAGGCTTGGATCTCCGGGCCAGTCGCCCAGTAGCGACTCCATTTCGGGTTGCTTTCGAACGTGAATTGGTAGGCGTGAGAGGGCACATCGCATGCTACCCCGGGGTATCTGGATGATGTGTATTAGTAGCAGGAGCAGGAACGGGGCGGAATAGGGCATCTTACCTTGACTCAAACCAAGTTCCCCCGAGCTGCGGGTTCTTGTCGTAGATGGCGAGTTCAAGATTTTCAATGTTTCGTGGGAAGAAGATGCCAGCAATGATGCCCGACATGCCAGCGCCAATGACTATGACCTTCATGGGTCTCAAGAGGTCGACTGCTCGCCTGCTCATGTTGTAGGGATCGGCAGGATCAAATTCAAACGGCGCCAACGTCTTTGCGCCATTCGAGGGCGCGTTTTGCGCTTTGCTGGGAGCCCACATGATTGCAGAGGAGAATGCAATAAGGATGGCATCTTCAGTTTAATGCCTTGTGCCATAATAAATACCTGTCGTACGTCCAGATGGCAAGGTCGGTTCATGTCACCCTGGTTGACAAAGCTGCCAAGACAGCACCCGGGGCACTTTGAGTATAGTCCCTGTTGGCGTTAGCGCGATGACTACACAAATGTTACCTGTGTGCGTGGTTCCTTCCCCATGGCCTCGGCTCGCTCACGTGGTTCCCCGCATTTCACCCCTCCCTCCCCCATACGCCAGGCACGTGATTTCCCGGCTGGCCGCATCCCCCTGTTCTTGTGACTCTGGAATCCTCTCCTTACGGAGCACCCCAACGTGTCACTCACAAACGTCGCAGCAAGAACCATGGCCCCGGGTGCGAACAGGCAGAGCATTGACCCAATCGAGAAGCGGTATGGCCATCATCCTGATGTTCCTGCGCTGGCCGTGGAGGCGCTGACTGACACCCGGCAGACGCAGTCGCAACCGCATCTCGCAACGGCATTTCCGGGAGCGGCGAGAGCGATATGTAAAAGAACTCGAGGACCGGTTGAAATTCCATAGCATGAACGAGCGAGAGCGAGATTCAAAGCTGGTTCGTGACCACGACGCCCTGTTCTCGGTGCTCCAGAAAACGAGAAGCCACTTGGACCGACTAAAGACCGGGATTGAAGAGCTTTGCACCGTCATAGACGAGTACTCGGTCCATAGTGTCGACAAGCCAGGAGATGCAGGACCCTCTGATGTCCAGCGACATGATTCAAGCGACTACGAAGGAATGCTGGCCTCCGATGTGTGCGCTCAGAATGCCATCTTGATCCCCACAGAGCCAACTCGCTCACCCAACGCTCACGAGGCACCCGAGGGGCAAGAATGCACGACTTTTCACAAAGATCTTCCAAACCTAGATGTTATCGGCTGCGAGATCGGTACCAGCTTGAGTCAGATAACTAACGCCGTGGAAACGTACTTGGCAGGTTCGTGTATGGATCATTTGCATCTAGAAAACAGCATCCATCCTCTCTCTGTGCGCGAATATCCTCTTCCGCCTCTGGAGATTTTTGGCAATTCATTTTTATTCTCTCTCAACACAAATGATTCGTGGTTCCTGCAAAGGTTATATGGCCTGCTCGATGGAGCATTCGCTGGAGGCCGAAACACGTCCATATCGCTTTCTGATCACATCGATCGAGCAATAGGACTGGTGAGGGACTACTTGAAAATAGTAGGCGGCTTTAATAGCTATACAAAGTCCGTTGAGTCCCAAGCCACTCTCATTATGAGTTACTCGCTAATATTGGATCAGGACGAGCCAAGCCTGGATGATCGCCATGATAGTTTTCACCAAATACATCTCTCCGCTACCTGCTACAATGTGGTTCAGTTCATATTGTTATTCACTCATCGAAAAGGTTGTATACTGGCAGGTGCATCAAAGTGCGCATTGTAGCGACCTTTCCGCTCCGGGTTACGAGCCATCAGCGCTTCAGCTCAGCACAAAACACTCGTCCTTGATCGATTGGATTGTTGTCGCACCATTGCGCGACCGACTTATTGCGTGCTATAACAAAAGCGACAAACTTGACCACGTCTTTGTAGACCTCATGAAGCATACGGTTGTTGAAGTGGCGGATTTGTCCAGAATTCTTGTAGCAGCTCCTGAGGGTCCTGGATTCCTTGGGGTCTGGAACCTCTTCAGTGCCATGGACGTCTGCTCACAGGGGAATATCCAAACAATTTGCAGGAACGACGCCATCGAGTTGCAGGACGACGCCTTCGCTGGCTTGATGCAAATGCACAAGATGCCTCCTCCTGATGAAACTTGGGTATGCCAGGTGACTTGCCCGGAAGACGGCTATTGGCAGGCGGTGCCATTCGGGGAGTTGTTGGGGTCTCCAGAGCTAGTAAAACAATTATACCATGCCTTGAGGGTGTATGATGCACACAAACATTGGAAGATTGATCCAGCGTTTTTTGAGGTCTATCCTGAGCTCAAATATGAAGGTTTCATCAGTTCCTGCGCTCGAGGCACGAGCTACAGGCTTACCTCGAGCTGGGGTTGAACAATCTCCTTGTTATTTAGTTCTCGACGCGATTTGGACGCTGATTTTGTGAGAATCCGTTGGTAGCTTCTTGGATTCAGGCCTGGAATTCAGCTTGATATGATTGCCATCTATTCCTGCACACGTTGAATCAGTCATGAAAGATCAAGAGTATTATTTAGCTTGGCCAAAATTAAATGGAAAGGGCCAAAGGGACGGGCCTCGGGGACCTTATCAGCTTGCATAGATAAGATTGCGAAATTGAATCTTCTTTGTATGTGTACTTTTCCTTTTAATTATTTATGTAATGCATCCTGACAGTTCACATTTTTCACACCTGGTTACGTCAGCGTGAAGACGTTTCATGTGACTCTTTGTCAATGCTCAGGTTGCGTTGCCGAAGGCAGTGTCCAGTGGCTCTGTTAGAACAATACACTTGTACTTCAAAGTTTGTTCGACTCCGAAATCAAGAATTGGCTGAGGAAAAGAGATAAAACCTGACTACGTGCCCAGAGACATTAATTCTGCCTTCCCCAGGTGGTGCAATTGTTGTGAAAATGCTGCCAGGTGTCTTAAATCGGTCAAGCAGATCCCAGTGACCTCAAAATCTCTCCCTCGCCCATTTTTTCTATGGTTATTCCATGGATTATAGCTTCTGAACATATCAATGGGTGGCGTATCGCCAATCTCAACATTGAATTATTGGCAAGCTAAGCATCGGAGTTGATATCGGCATCTTCTCAGTCGAGGGTAAGAATCGGCGATTGATTACATTAGCTACGAATAATTGTACTATACGTTCATCCGAGAAGTGAGCAAATATCTAGGCAGCGTTGCGCGCAGATCAAGGCAAGTTGCTGCCACGAGCCCAACGATAGTAACCCCAATCATGCTCATTGCCCAGCGGCGTGTTATTGCTGCTTCTTCAACAACTCGGCCAATCAAAGAAACCTTTTCCTCTAAATTTTCCGCCCCGGGACCCATCAAATCATAATCGGACCACTGCACAGTGGAGAGCAGAGTCTGGTACTCGACTACGTTGCGACCCCAATTGTTTGTCACCTTGCCATCCGTATCCTTGTACCAACTTTGGCACTTAGAATCCGCGAATGTGGTCAAAGAGATCTGCTTCTGGATCTGGTCGTTATATTCCTTGACTCGGCGTGTCTTGGGGACAATTACCAGACTGCTCTGGTTCCGCCGGGCATCAAGAACTTTCGACACCAAGGTCTGTATGTATCTTGCTTGCGCTTCGATCATTAGGATAATCGAATTATGGGCCAGGTTCGTATTAGGGCCATAGAGCATTCCGAAATTAGGCATACTATCAACGCCGATTCCGTAAAGGGCTTGCACGCCCTCTTTCTTCCACTTTGAGTGAAGCAATGTGGAGTCAACGCCTTGCACTGAGAATGAATTCAGGAAAACGTTAGTTTGAAACCCGGTGCTTAGGATTAAGCAATCCAACTCCATATGCTTTCCGTCTGTTGTTTCCACGCCTGTCTTTGTAATGCGCTTGATTCCAGATGTGACGACCTCGAGATTCTCTCGAAGTAATGCGGGGTAAAAGTCGTTGCTGATCAGAATTCTTTTGCATCCGGGTTCATACGTAGGCGTCAATCTTTCCCACAAGTCTTCGCGACCTGGAAGTTGAGAGTGCATATGAGACAAGCACAATTGACGGAGCATCTCGGAGGCCTCGGAGTTACTCTGTGTAAGTGGTGCCCAGAATGACTCTCCCCGTTGCATAAGAGCAGCGCGATACATTCTTCTTGCGAATGGAATCATTTTGAGCGCCCATTTCTTGCGTTCAGGGTACTCTTCATCTTGACGTGGCATGACCCAATTCGGTGTACGCTGAAATATTACGAGTGTTTTGCTGCTGCTGGCAACCTCTGGAACGATTTGCACCGCAGTTGCTCCTAAATCGTAGTAAGCATGCTTGGTATCCGCAAAGAGGTTCGAAAAACTTACCATTCCCTATTATACCAACTCGTAGACCCTCTAATTCAGTATCCGAACTCCATCTTGCAGAATGCACGACTTTCCCCTTGTAATCTTCTAATCCCGGCAGGGCTGGGGTGAATGGAACATTTAACTGTCCAACCGCCGATACTAGAAAATCCGTTGTGATCTCATAAGAAGATTCAAATTCAGCATCTTTCCCTCCCAGGATTCGGACTCCAACTTTCCATTTGGAGTCTCCTTGATCCCAGACAGCTGATTCAACGGTAGAACTAAACCGAACGTATCGTAAAAGATCGTACTGTGCGGCAACTGATGTCAAGTATGCCAGGATTTCCTTCTGGTCAGGGTAGACGCGACTCCAAGTCGGGTTTCCCGCGAAGCTATAGGAGTATAAGTGTCCCGGGATATCACAGCGACAACCCGGATAGCGGTTATCTCTCCACGTTCCTCCGAACCCCGCGCTTTTTTCAACAATAACAATGTTTCTTATTCCAGACTCAATGAGCTTCACGGCCATGCAGATACCTAGCGTGCGTGACTTGTCAGTAAACCAAGGTGGGGAAAAGTACTTTGCACATCATACCTGAAATCCCACCACCAATTACGACCACTTCTGCATCAGTACGTCCCTGACTGACCATTCCAACCTGTTGCGAGTCCCAAAATCTAGCCATGATCGTCGCTTTTTCACGAATTCAGTTCGTAGTGTTGAAGTGTATTGCCGTGCCCGGGTGGACCTTTGCTACGGTACCAACGTCTAGTGGATCTGATGGATGTATCAACAAACGACCGGACGCGAGGCATCGAATAAATAGCGGCCAGGTCAGCGTTAGCCCGTCCAATCAATGATAGGGATGAATAGTATAAGATGGCGTGATAAGTTACGAAATGTTTTGCTTCACTTGTGTGTCAACTTTGGTTACGTAACTCCACATTAGTGTGTTGAGATGATCGCCTAACATGAAAAGGCCCTTAGGGTGCCAATAGCTGCCATATCCTCCTGTTATTCATTGCGAAGCTATATCTTCCGTCCAAGTCTTAATCAAGATCAACGAATAAGCATAAAGATTACAACGTGCGGATATTCGGGGACATTCCTGAAATTACGTAGAAGACAAACAACATTATGGTTCTTCTCAGTAATTCCTAACTTACAATATATTGAATCTAAAGCTTGAATCTAAGTAACAACGCCCTATATCAATTTATATACGCTTTCTTTTGCTTTCTCAATCCCCTGTAGCTATTTCATCTCCGTGAGTTAGAATCCCTTCCCTTCTTGCCACGCAACTCTTTGCTCTCTCACTTCAGAAATGTCGTGCAAAAATTGCGTTGGCACCTCGATAACGCGGTCCCGTATGTAATCAGCAAACCCCTTACCTAAGCTATCTAGTAGGCGACAGCTACTGACGCCCCGCCCCAAAGGCCCATAGATGACAAAATGCACAGCAGCGATGCGCGGGAATTCGCAGCGCTCGACAAAGTAATCTTTTCGCCAGTCCTTTCCCATCAACCATTTCATTCTTTCTTTGGTCAGGAAAGCTTGAAGCCAGGAATAGTGTTCATGTTTCCTGACGAAGAAACCAATATTGATGTTGGCTCCTTTATCGCCAGACCTAGCCTGGATTATGTCCCCCAATCGGGCGCTTTGTGTTTCAAAACCTTCGATATTCACGGCGTTTGTAGTTTCATAATTATCCCGTGTCTTCAAGTCCGTGTAGCGAGGTGGGTTGCCAGCATCAATGCGGACCTTCTCGCTCCCATCACTTGCAAGAAGGGCCACTCCAGATTTGATAGAGGCTTGTGGATATAATGCGGGGAAATAGGCAAGATATGGCTTTGGTACCACAGAGCGGAGATCCCAAGAAAGGTGAAAGCCCGAGAAATGTTGTTGGCCTTGATCGGCGGCGGCTCGGAAAATCATGCGGAGTGGTTCTGGACTCTCGGCTTGAGCAAATATTCGACAGTATGACGTACTTGAGAACTGAGTTTGGGGGTCATGTGCAGGTGTGCCTAGTACTTGAAAGTCGAGCGCCTGGAACTGGTCTGCATGGACGCCTCTTAGCTGAAGGAAGTAGCGCATCTGCTTCTCGAACAGACTCCACTTTTTCTCCGTACCGTAGCCTGTGGCATTGGAGAGAAATTCCATCCCCCAACCTCCACGATAAAAGATTGCCAACTTTGTGGTTGGTGGCGGTGGCAGGCCCCGCACGCCAGAAATCGATACTCGGTCTTTCCCAATTTGTTTGATGCAAACATCTCGCAGGTCTGCACTGACGTCTGAGTTAAGATACATGTTCCCTTGAAGTTCGTATAAAAATTGACTTCGACATGTATCTTCGTCGACCATTCCATTTGTGTTTTCGTGTTTGGTGATGATGGTGGTTCCGTCCCGAGATATCTCGGCAATGGGGAACGGTACATCCACAAAGGTTTCTTCTGGATATTCGCCAAACCCCGAAAAGTTCGAACCCGTGCAGTAGGCGGAGCATTCGAGAAGATGGCCAGCAATGAGTGCCTGGGCAAGTTCGTCGTAGTTAGTGTCTGACCATTGATACCACCACCAGGCTGCGCCGATGACTGGGGACGCATCGGCCACTCGCCCACAAATTATGATGTCTGCTCCTGCTTCAAGGCCTTTAACAATTGCTCTTGCACCAAGGTATACATTGCTGGAGACTACCACTTTGCTTTTGACATCGGTAAGGTCGAATGTGCTTTCGTGAAGCGCAACTTCGGTGTTCACGGTGTCTAGATGAGGTGGGATATTGCCCTGCTCAAGGGCTTTTCTCATATCGGGGAGAATATTGTCGCCATAAACGTACGCAATCGAGAGCTCGAGCTTCTGCGCGGTAACCAAGCTTTGCACCCTTCCTGCAAGTCCGGCGGGGTTTTGTGCGCCCCCGTTGATGATAACTTTGAGTCGTTTACTAGCAATAACTCCGAGAGTCATCTCTAGCCCTTCTAATGCACTTGGCTCCCACCCATCGTGTTCCCCTCGGGCCATCGCCTCGGCATTCTCAGCGATATTAACTTCCGCCAAATAGTCTCCAGTTAGAAAATCAACGTCTCCGAGCGTAGCCTGTCGGTACATCTGATATCCGGGATCCGTTTTCCCGCCGGAGACATTGGCAATACGCACAGGACGCTTACCAGCTTCACTCCAACGGTCAGGTGTTGAGACAACCATCTTTACTCGTTCAAGGCTATCAATTATGGATTGAAGGCAGTGAACGGCACTTTGCCGGGGTAGATCATGTTTGAATTTGTATCCAGTGGGGTTATTTATGTTATTTTCTTTACACACATGAAGTGTGAGCTTGCGAGGTTTAAGTAACCATTCCTCTTTTGGATCTGCAAGTAGAATGAGCTGTATTCAAATCCCGTCTGACAAATGTCTTAGTCACCTAACTTGATTATTTGCACAGCTAATCGATCCTGACATAATTGCTCGCAAGAACTAGGTGGAATTCATCTTTGAAGTTGATATGGAAACTATAATGCGGCCATATATACGTAGGCGGTAGGCAAATAAACTTAACGTATTTCAATCACCTTGTCTTTCATTTGAACTGCATCTGTCACTTCAAACATCATGGGTTCACTTCAGCCCAATGTACCAAGCGAGCACAAAGCAGCTGTTTTTGACCAGCCCGGAACTCTCAGCGTTAAGTTGGTAACGCTTGAGACGCCAAAGCCACAACAAGGCCAAGTCTTGGTGCGTCTCACATACTCAGGCGTGTGTCATTCAGATTTGGCCGTTATGATGAACACATGGAACATCCTGCCGTTCCCAACTCAACCAGGACAAGTGGGAGGCCATGAAGGTGTGGGTGAAGTCGCTGGCCTTGGACCTGGAGCCGACACAACAGGCATAAAACTCGGCGATCGAGTGGGGATTAAGTGGATTGCAGAGACTTGCGCAAGCTGCGAATCTTGTTATGCGGGAGATGATCCTCTATGCGACAATTACAAAATCTCGGGGTACTATACGCCAGGTACATTTCAACAATACGTCGTATCCAGTGCAGCCTATGTCACCCCCATCCCCCAAAATGTTCCCAGTGAGATTGCAGCTCCACTTTTGTGTGGCGGAGTAACCGTCTATTCTGCCCTGAAGAAGACAGGCGCTCGTCCAGGAGATTGCGTTCTAGTTGCGGGATGTTCTGGAGGGCTCGGGCATTTAGCTTTGCAAATTGGATCTCGAGCTCTCGGCTTCAGAATGCTAGTAGGTTATAAAGCTGTCGGTAGAAATAACTTGGCTGATGACTTCCTAGGGAATTGACGCTGGTAACAAGAATCAAGTTGCGGTCGACAGTGGCTGTGAAAAGTTCTTTGATATCACCCAGTACGGTAGAGATGAAGCTGAAGTGGTGAAACTTGTAGAAGAAGTCAAGAAAGCAACGCCTTCTGGAAAAGGAGCTAAAGCTGTTGTTGTTTGTACTGCAAGCAACGCAGCATACGCACAGGCAATCCGCTTTCTGAAGCCAAAGGGCAAAGTCGTGTGCGTAGGAGTTCCTGAGGGCATTGTTACTCCCATAGATGGGGCTGATGCAGGCAACTTTGTTGCGAAGCAGATGAGCATTGAAGGCAGCGCAGTGGGCAATCGTACGGAAGCCTTGGAGGTGATGGCGTTCGCTGCGAGAGGTTTGATCAAGCCACAAATTACGATTGAGAAGCTGGGAAACTTGGCAGATGTATTTCGTATGATGCACAAAGGCAATCTCCAAGGCCGCGTAGTACTAGACTTAAATAGTTAGTTAAGATGTATGGATATGGTCTTACAAATTTTATAAAAGAACATTGCTCGATAGTAGGCAACTCTTAAGGAGCGCTGTAGTAGTTGCAGGAGTTGCGTCGAAATATACTTTCAAATTCACCCGATAACAATCTTAGACCAAATATCTTCCTGTGCTCACCAGAACTTCTCGGAAGAGAAAGCTGGAAACAAGGTCATTGGTTCTTCTCTATACTATCAATCTCTCTTGCCAACTTCACAATCTCTTCTGTGCACGCAGCCGGTTGTTCTTGGTTGATCCAATGCCCTGCGCCATCGACAATAACGGTGCCCCTGTAATTACCCTTCTGCACAAAGATCTCTTTCTCCAGATTTTCTAGAGCTCCAGGGTCTTGAAACGAACCCCAGTCCTGACTACCTGACATGAACAAGATAGGAATTGTGATTTTAAGGCGCAGCCACACGCAAAAATCAGCAACCAAGTCTGGCTCGGAAGTGAGGCGATACCAGTTCAAGCCGCCAAGGAAGGACGTTCGAGCCCACTCGGCGACATAGTATGAAAGCTCTTCTTCGTTTAGCCATCGATTCGCTTGCCCTATAACAGTAACAGGGTCCTCCAACTCCATCTCTTGTGCGACAGTTTGCCTCATATTAAGATGTAAAGGCATTATATAATAACCAGGCATCTTGGCAAGCTCAGTGGCAGTATAACTGTGCAGGCGTTGAGGACTGTTTCCTCTCCAATCGGCGGACTTGAGGTGGAAATATCCACGCAAAAAATCTCGCAGCGGCTTTCCAGTTGGATTCGTCATCTCCTCATTCGCCGCGGATCCACAGTAGTACCGCATATAGTGCTTCCTTGGGATTTCAAGTTGCGCAAGAGTCTTGTGCACGTCTTCTGGCTTTTTCTGCGAGGATTGAGGAGAACAATTGCCACCGTAAGACGGATCTACTCCAAATGGCAGCTCCGGTGGCCCCTTGACCGGATGCGACATGAGAACCACAGACTTGAAGATGTCCGGCCGTGCAAGGGCACATAGTGTGGCAGTCACGGCACCGAAGTCATGGCCGGCAATGCATGATACTGAACGGTACCCCAAGGCGTTTACGAGTGCAAGAGCATCGCGCACAAGGTTGATTGGGCGGAAGGATTGGGCGGTAACGGGCTGACGCGAGAATGTTCGACCACTACCGCGCAGGTCATATGCCACGGCATGGTAGCCTTGACCAGCAAGTTGTGGAAGCACCTTTCGCCAAGAGTATGCGACGTCCGGAAAGCCATGCACCAGGAGGAGAAGCTTAGTTTGCCCTTGGATGGGGGCGACGGGGAGGCATTCCAGAATATGGAACACTAGGCTCCAAGGCGAGGTGTCGACAAATCGTGAAGTGATTCTAGAGGCAGGGGGTATTGGTGGAGGCGGCAGGCTCGTGGGATCTATCGAGTTCGGAGTCGATTCTTGGTGCGTGTACGCCATTGCCGGGCTTGGGCAGATTCTGGCAAGTTATAACGACCAAGTTGTTATTTGACCACTTTAGAGTACAACAGAAGCTTTATCGTCAAAAAGAATTTGACTGGGCTTGGTGGAACTGCATTCCATGCCTGACCATGTCATTGCCTCGGTTGAGGTTCACAGTCGCGAGATGTTAGTCACGAAATCTGACTGTACCTGTAATCCGTCGGGCATGTACCTGCGCGTCGGTTCCCTATATTTTGAGTGGTAACCTAGCTTTACAAAGATATTTGCAAGATTTGTACCAACTCTAACTCTTCTCTAGTTCCTCATTGTTCAGAATGTCTTCTGCTTCAGACAATATCGCATTCGTGCTAGTGCCCCCATCATTCTCTCCAGCATCGTTTTACGACCGAGTCGTACCACTACTTAAAGAAAAGGGTTATGCGGCCTATCCGACAGACTTGAAATCGGTTAATGATGGCAAAGGTGCACCAGTCAGCATGTACGAGGATGCAACGGAAATTAGTTCTGTAATTGCTCGATTGGCAGACCAAGGCAAAGGCGTTGTACTGGTCGCTAATTCGTACGGCGGTATTCCGGCAACACAATCAGCAAAAGGATTCAGCAAGGCAGAGAGAAGAGCGGATTCAAAGCCTGGTGCGCTCGTCTCCATCATATACCTGTCCAGTTTTATTGCTCCTGAGGGCGGTTGCATTAATGACCTCATGGCGGACCGGATGCCGGAGAACACAAAGAAGCCTGTAGACTATCAGACCATGGATCCCAAGACGGACGCCGAGTACATTTTCACACATCTAAGCGGCGCTGAAAAGGCAGACTATGCGTATCGTCTCAAAAGGCACAGCTCCAGGACATTTGATGACCGCCTGACGCATACTGGATACCTTCATGTCCCGTCAACCTACGTCATTGCCACAGACGATATGGTTATCACAACAGACTTTGCCAAGGACATGGTGGACGCGGCAAATGCAAAAGGAGCCAATATTGTAGTGAAAGAAATGCATTCGGACCACTGCCCAATGATTAGCCACCCAGAGGACGTCGTTGAGATACTGGTACAGGCTGCAGAGCAAGGCAACATTCTGCTGAACTCATGAGAACGCGAGATAATTTGTATTTGTTAGTTTAGATGGCATACTATAGTTGAAGATGAGTCAAATTGTAATGCTTCGTTGAGCTAGCCATTGAATGATTGTGTGTTTTTCTAAGAGTCCCGATTAATTAAAATGTTTCATACGCGAGTTGACAACATCATGCCACTTTCGTATCACGCTGAACAAAACCCGTGAATGAAATGAGACTTGTAGTTGAAGAGGTATCCAAAAGAATAATCACTTGATTTTTTTCAAGTCGTAAAATGCTATTACTCGAAGTGGGAGAGTAGCACAAGGGTCGATCGGGCGCACGCCAAGAAAACGCCAATCGTGGGTTTCCCCGCACTTTCGAACTTAGCGCTAACGGGTGAGAGGCTCAGTTACCTCAGATCCCATCTACTAATCTTTCATTGTTAGCTAAGTACTTCTGAGTGTGTAGGGCTTCAACTTGTGGGCGAGGTACCTTCTCGTTATGAACGCTTCGATGACTAGTCATTCGTTACGTGGACGAGGAAGTGGCAGCTTTCTAAGATATCGTCGAGTTGCATTGCCTGCATGGTAAAATTACCATTTAAGATGGCCTGTGTCTGGAAATACATTGCAGAATCAGATTCACAACGACGCCACTGAATTCGTTGATCATCCCGACCACCAAGCCTCATCTACCAAAACCGACAATTCAAAACCAACCGAATCCAAAATGACTGAGTGGTTGGGAACCAAGACCATCGTTGTCACTGGCGGAAGCAGTGGCATGGGTAAGTGCAGACAGCAGATCTAGGGTAGATAGTGCCTTTAATAACAATCAATTGATTCCTCGTAGGTCATCAGATTGTCACTAAGCTCCTCAACTTTGGTGCTACTGTGCACGTCATCGATATCCAACCTCTTGCCAAGGACCATGCTGCCTATCCAACTACCGGAAAGGTCCATACGCACATTCCCGTCAACTTGACCTCACGCGAACAAGTGCGTGCTGCGTTTGAAGAAATCTACAGAATCTCGCCTGTTGTATATGGTATCGTGAACACGGCCGGTGCCGCTCCGTCGGACGATGCGGGCCGCTTGATCGAGAGTGACGATGTTTTCCATAAAACGTTCGCCATCAACACCACAGGCACCTGGCATGCAACGACCGAGTGTTTGGCTAGAGTTCTCAAGCAGGTCAAGCCCTTGGGCGAAAAGGAGGAGGTGCGTGAGACGAATTTCAACATTGTCACGTTTGGCTCTAGTGCCGCTCTGGTCGGATTTCCCGGATCCAACGTCTACAGCGGCGCTAAACACGCCGTGCTCGGCTTGACTCGTACCTGGGCAGTTGACTGGGCTGCTTATGGGGTTCGTTCCAATATGGTTGCGCCTGGTGCCACTAATACGCCGCTGGCGCAGGTTCAGATGCCTGACCAGAAAGAGGGTAAGAACAAAGAAGTTTATGGAGACCAGGACCGTGGAGACATTATGGATTGGGCTCGACTAAGGGTGCCAATGAAGCGTTGGGGCGAGCCTGGAGAATTGGCAGATGCAGCGATTTTCTTCTTGAGCGAGAAATCATCATACATCACTGGTCAAGTTCTTGGTGTCAACGGTGGATGGCCATAAAGTTGTGGCACTCAATTTTCTGAGAGAAGACAAGAATCGAGAATAAATTTCGATCAGAATCGTAAAAAAGTGCGAAATATACCAATCAAGATATACTTTCTCATATCCCGGTGTTTAAAGTTCAAAGCTTTGCAACTAACCTCCAATTCTTCGTGTTCATTGATAGGATAGCACGGATTTTGGAGCACGGCCCTTCACAAAATTGGCTCGTTCAACATTTGCTTTTACAAGATATATACAACAACTTATATTGTTATTCTCGCTTACACCCTCCAACCCGCATCACCCCACACAGGACCACCGGGGGGCTGATAAGGATTCGTCGCCGAGACATCCCTATACTCAAGGTGAATGCTTTTATCCTCGGGCTGATACGCGCCAGGGAGTGCAATACCGACCGGCAAGGCCGTGTTGCCGCTCCCCGTGATCGCGATCTGGTGGCATGCGGGATAGAACTGCGCCAGGCTGCCGTCTAGAGAATTGCATCATATTAGCTATGAGCGCAAGCAAACAAGTTATCGATAGAATGAAAGGTGACGGTAATACGCACTCTTATTCGTCCTTTGCAACCCAAGAATCTCGTGGCGCAGCACGTACTCTCCCGGCTTTATGCTCGATGGCAGTGTCACCGTCCATGTCGAATTCTGCGTCGGCAGCCTCTTGCTCGCCCACGGTACCGCCTGGCTTGCGTCATATCCCGCTTGGTCAATCTTGACCCACACGTTGCCAGAGCTGCCTGAGAAGGAGCTACAGCTACCTTTGCAGTCGGCAAGATAGGTCATGATCGGGCCTGGATGATCGCTTTGCCAGTCAGTCCACAGGAATTTGACTGTGCTGCCAGCGGCCACGGACGCGGAGGCACTGGCTGGCACGTTGTTCTTACCGTCGCGACCAATGTTGCATGTTATCGCGTCGGTGGTGAAGAGGCCGTCTGTGACGGGCCCGTTGTCTTTGAAGATACGGGTTATTTTGTTGACGGGTGGTTTCTTCTGGGGGTCTTTGTAAGGATTCCAGGTGTCAACGAGCGAATTTCCCAGCCAAATTTGCTGCACGAAACCGTGGGCTGATACCAGTGGTACCAAGACAAGGAAGAGTGCTTTCATGTTGATTAAACCTCTCCCGAGAAATAGTTTTAAGGTAACACGTCTTGGAACAACACTTACCTAGGTACTTATACTTCCTATCCAACGGTCTCTGTATGTTTAGATGCTCAAACCTAGAGCTAAACAATATTTATTAACGAACATTGCAGCTCGTCAATTTATATTAGCAACCAAATAAAAATCGTTTCCTCATGTTTCAAGATTAAGTTGCCCATGGAATATCTTGGCCATGGTGGGCGGGATGAAGGACTTCGAGGATTGTGATTGAAACACGACCGCGGTCATTGGTGGAAGTAACTCCTCCGGTGATCATAAGTTTATAACTTTATAGCAGCACAACAACATCTCAATCATGGGGACGGTGCTTTGGAACATCTAGATTTTATGTAATTTTGGGGGAGGCCTTTGATTAGAGGCGTCCTCGTCCACCCAGTACTGTCTGTGTTGAGATACAACGGGCTGTGGCATCACCGTTGACCCCTACCTAAATGATCTGACGGCTGTTTGCCGCACAGATCCTCTCAGTCTTTCACAACAATGTAGATAGGTACAACTAGGTGCGGACTGTGCCTTTGAACTACTCCATCCAATCACAAGTTTTTTTACCCTTCAGCAAGTCCTTCTACAATAGCGACAATGCCCTCCGCGCCAGGATCAGGAACCTTGCCCCAGTTCTCGTCAGAAACATACACTGCCCTTCCCAAACTGGCTTCCATGCCTCTTGTGCTCTCGCAACCTTCCTTGGCGGCCTTGACAGCTTGTTGGACACTGCCTTTTGACAACGCTTGCACGTAAGGAATCAACGCGTCCATGATGGTTCGGTCCCCAACGCGCGCCGGCGTCATGGCCTGTAATCTAGCCAGGGCAACCCCAGCTGCTTTGGCCCACACTGCCAAGGACGCAGTCTCTTCGGGTATCGTAAGAAGCTCAGCAGCTAATGCAGTAACGAACATCTCATATAAAGCACCTGATGTGCCGTCCATACTGGTCTCGAGTGCCTGAGCGATTTGCATGACTGCGGCACTAGCGGTTGTGGAAGAAGACAGGGGAGATGCTGAAAGAGTCTGAAGAACTGCGTTGGCTCCGCGAGCGAGGGTAGTGCCACAGTCGCCATCTCCGACCAAGCTGTCGCTTTGAGTGATTCTTGGCTCTGCCGCGATTAGATTCCTGCATGCTGCTGTTACTGCAGTAGTGAAGGTATCTGAGTTAACTGTGGGTTGTCAGTGAAAGTTAATATTCATTGCTAGACACAACGTACTCTTTGGGCCGGTGCTGTTGCTGAATGACGATGAAGAGGTCGGTTCTTTCTCGTCGGTAGCGTGACCGTTGGTAAGAGCTGGTGTTGAGATACTGCGGGGCCAGCCAACAGCGGAGGTTTGGTCGTCTATGGCCTCGAGAAGATCTGCAGTTGCGTTGAGAAGGGTAATGCTGAACCCTGATGCATCCAGACTCGTCATGAAAGTTCCGGCGAGGACGCGGATCGGTTGGAGACCTCGTTTGACTATAACAATCAGCTTCAGCGCCCTGGACAAACGTCAAGGTATGGATACTAACCTAATAGCTCTAGGACATGGTGAAGAATGGCGCTCATCTCTAGCTGTGATGTGCCACCAAGATTGTTCAGAAGTAAGACGGGCTTCGCTTCAGTGAAGTTAACAAAGGCACGGTCTTCATCGTCGGTCCGCGTTAGCAAGTCCAGCATTCGCTCAATAACGGCATCGAGAGAAGGGCGAGGATCCAGTACGGTATGACCAGGCTCGTTATGAATACCCATACCCAGCTCTAGCTTGACAGGAACATCTTGAGGAGCAGTGCCAGGGATGTGCACATGCCCTTGTGAAACACCGCAAGTCACCAGGTTGTCAACGACCTGCTTCCCTACGGCGAGGAGCTCATCAATAGATTTGCCTTTAGCAGACAAAGCACCGAGGATCTTGTGGACAAGAACCGTTCCAGCCAGTCCACGACGACCGACTTTGCCACCACGCTGTCGGCCAACGGCCACGTCGTCGCCCACAACCAAGACCTCAACACGATGACCCCATCGTGCCCTTGCCTTCTCTGCGGCGAGATGGAAATGGAAGATGTCGCCAGTGTAGTTCTTCACGATCAGGATGGTGCCAGCCGAGCCGCCAGCGGAATGTATCGCATCCACGATCTGAGAAACCGAAGGCGAAGCAAACACGTTGCCAGACACAGCAGCGCTGAGCATGCCACGGCCGACAAAAGCTGCATGCGCAGGCTCATGACCAGCGCCGCCTCCACTGATGAGGGTGACATGCTTGGATCCGTCATGGTTCGAGGAGGAAACGGCTGGGGGCTATTGTCAGCCACGAGTTGACCAAGCCAAGCGTTACAACTACCTATTGGACTTACTCTTGGTTGCGATGTTGAGGACGAGTTCCGACGAGGTCTGGCATAATCCCTGCAAGGCGTCTAGGACCAATTGGTGGCCATCGGCGAAGAAGCTCTTGTCTGCCATGATTCGAGTATGTAGGAGTCGGTTGTGGCAGGCACCCTTTCGCGTCTGGCCGTCATGCTGCTATTAAGTCGACCCATTGCGAGGTCCTGTGACGGTGACGGTACAACGGACGGAGACGTGAAATGCAATTCGGCATACTGCCGTGGCCCGTCTCTTGAGGGTCCAGTTGCATGGTGGTTCCAGGTGTTATCCGTGAGGCCATGGTGGTCAGCTGTTGCGCATCCTCCCGGCGCATTTCCGTCCGCTTCTGGACAAGGCCTCGGTTGGCGGCGCGACTAATCACCGCCGGCAATGCACCCACGGCTCGGAGGAAGATAAGGGATCGTTAGGGATGGTAAAGAGAGCGGAGGATGGTTGCCAAAGGGTTGCCAAGGCGAGTGCTTGGCGTGTCTCCTTTTCCGAGCCGAACCTGGTCGCGTCTGGGGGCGGGGATTGGCTGCTGCACCTTCTCCTTGTCGTCGCCACCTTCCCCAGACTGCGCTCTGGCCCTCCCCGCATCCCCGCAAAGCAGAGGTCGGAAAAGCCAACTCCTCAGTCATCATGCTTGAGCACGCACCTTTGTGCTGCCAGCTGGATCCTGTTTGATATAAAGACTTGGGGCCGTACCGTGTCCTGGGATTCTCCAGCTCAAGCTCCCCTGTCTTCATCGAGCTCCCGCTTCATGACCTCGACCCAGGACAACATCAACGCCACGTCGAATCAGAACAACATGGCCGCCACAATCACCCACGACGACAAGACCAACATTGCCCACATCGAGTCCGCAGAGCACGATGATGTCCACAAAGGAGAGATCCTCAGCGACAAGGTCGATGAGTTTGGCGCAGCTGCCAAGTCTGACCCCAGGGAGATTGCCCTCGTCAAGAAGCTCGACTGGTACATGATGGTGAGTGCCTGACACCGTCTCATCACTACCATTCCACTGCTAACACCCCTCAGCCCATCTTATGGCTAATGTACTTTTTCAACTTCCTTGATCGGAATGCCATGATCAACGGCAGACTCAATGGCCTGGAGAAGCACTTGGGTCTCAAGGGATCCCAGTACAACACCTGCGTGTCCATTCTGTTTGTCGGCTATCTTTGTGGCCAAATCCCCTCCAACATGATTCTCAACCGTGTGAAGCCCTCGTGGTACATGGCTGGTTTCTGCATGGCTTGGTCTGTCTTGTCTCTCCTGACTTACAAGGCTGTCGACTACAAATCAATGCTTGTCTGCCGCTTTTTGCTCGGTTTGACTGAGGCACCATTTTATCCTGGAGCCCTGTACATGATTTCCATGTTCTACACCCGCAAGGAGATTGCCACGCGCATGAGTATTTTCTACACTGGAAACATGGCCGCAAGCTCTTTTTCTGGTCTCATTGCCGCGCCCATCTTCTCCGGTCTTGATGGTGTTCATGGTCTTAAGGGTTGGCAATGGTAAGATCCCCATGTCGCTTCTTTTGGTATTGAGCGGTCTTCTAATCTGAATCATAGGCTCTTCATCATTCAGGGCGCCTTCTCCATGGGTATTGCTATTCTTGCAGCCTTTACCCTTCCAGACAGCCCTCTTAAGACCCGTTGGTTGACCCAGGAGGAGCGCGAGTTGGCTCACGCACGTATCGCTCGCGACACCACTGGCCGTCGCGAGGGTACCAGCGTCTGGACTGGTTTGCGTGAAGCTTGCACTGACTGGAGGACCTGGGTCTTCTGCCTCATGGACAACATGCATCTTTCGGCCAACGGCTTCAAGAACTTCCTGCCCAGCGTCATCAAGACTCTTGGATACAACACCACCATCACTCTTGTCTTGACCTGCCCACCGTACTTGTTCGCCGCTTTTGTCTCAGTCGCTGTGTCTTGGTCATCTGGTCGTTTCAACGAGCGAACCTGGCACACTACAGCCAGCAAGCTTATCGCCTGTGCTGGTTTTGCCATTTCTTGCGCTACCCTCAACATTGGCGCGCGTTTCCTCGGCATCATGCTTTTCGTTGGAGCTACCTATGGTGTTAACAACATCATTCTCGGATGGACCGCCAGTGGTAAGTTAACATTTCATCATTTTATCAAAATAGACGTTCTTTTCTAACTCGCTCGTAGTTGTCGGCCAAACCGATGAGAAGAAAGCCGTTGCCATTGCCATGGCCAACACCTTCGGAAATCTCGCCTCAGTCTATACTCCATACCTTTGGCCCAAGAGCGCCGAGCCCCGCTACACTCAGCCCATGGTTGCCTCCATCGGCTTCTCCATTGGTGTTGTCCTCTGCGCCTGGGTCATGAAGTTTGCACTCAAGCGCCAGAACAAGAAGATCAGAGAGCAGGATCCTACCCGAACCAACTTCTATGTGTACTAGAACTACACTGATTGGGTGGTGAAGGTGTCCACTTGGCACTTCAAGATGCTCTACGAGTGTGGAAGTTGCCGTTATGAGTGGACTTTGGGCAGATTGAAGCAGTGTATATATTCATTTGTAGCACGAAGCGACTGTCTGTTAAGATCTGATGCGAAATAAATGTTGATCACTTTACACACTACAAAGGTCGCAGTTTCACAACCTCAGTGATGCATATTTCGTCAAAATTCATCTACTTACAGACTGACGTGACATGAGATCGAAGATCAAGAGCGCATAACCAGCTCTCCATGGTCGCAGTGGAATCCAGCGGAGCGGAGAAGAGCCAAGAAACACTCATCCCAACAAGAACCTGTTGAGAGCCACAAGCATCCTTCACAGTTACTCACGCCCAATCACGATTAATGCCCAGCTATTTATGCTTCCCAAGCAGCCATGCTGTTATCGCACGCGGTCGGATGCCAAGCAGCCTGTTTTCCCGCGAATCATGAGTAGGTAATTGTGGGGTGAGGATCTACGGTGCGAAAATGTCGATATATTGACTTGCTCGTATTCAAAGCGGGATTCTACTTTCCGTCTATCGCTGTACATTTGTCGGTTGAAAGAATGCTTGGTTAGGGTGTGATAGGATTCTTCCGTTTTGCTGATCGGAGTGGCAGATATGAGCATTGGGTCCTAGAAAGAGGAAATATTAATTGTCTTTAGTGGATCTTGGTGCCTTAAGTCATCCTGCAAAGTTAGAGAATTTTAAGGAATCTAACCCAGTTCTTTAATTTTGTCAAGAGGCGATTTTTTTTTCCTGATGCACAAGGGTATTCACTTTTCTCCATATGTGACATTTCCTCGGAACTGTGTCCTTACTATCAACCATTTCAATAAGTGAGCTCAGAACTTAAGGGTTTACACTGAGACTAAATCTATTTCACATTGGAGATGTAGTAATTCCTTGGTTTACTTTTCTACGCTACTAGTATATGCTTTTCGCGCTTATGGTCTAAATTGATCAAAACCTCGAGTCCTTAATGCTCATAACGACCTCTCTTCCTCCGCCATCTCCGCAAACACCTCATACCACTCCTCATACGCGCCCTGCGCTAATGCTCCTTTCAGTGGCAACCGTCCTCCAGACAAATGTCCAAAGCCCAGGACCTTGAAGATACCTTCTCGAATACCGAGAATACCATTCTTGACAATAAACTCCTCGGCAGTCGACACTTTCCACTGCAGCCTGCGGGTTTCCTCGAGCGTCTTCTCGTCTAGCGGCCGCTGGGCAGCAAGCGAGAATAACCGCGTCACTGTTTTAGGGAAGATGGCTGCGAGACCGTCGATGGCGCCGCCAGCGTTGAACACGACGATGGGGCCGAGTTGTTGGCCAAAGCCAGAGAAGACGCGGAACTTTTTGTGGTCTATACGCGGGTGAAGCGATACTTGGAGGTGGTGTGAGACATTGCCATGAGACCTGGCGTGCCGAGCGTTAGCATAAGAGACTTGGATGTGCTTGGTTTGACGTACATCTTGCACCCGACTATCTTCGGGTGTTGCGCTAGCTTGACATATGAATCAATGGTAAGCATGAGGTTATTGGTGACACCGGGGTAGTTGTATCTACATTCGTCATAAGCTTGATTGTGTATAGAGAGTAGCATTGGCCTTACAATAGGATTGGTAGAGGGCTGTTATCTGCAACTAGCGTAAACCAGTCTACTAGATTGTCCTGCGATGCGGCAGCACCAAAATATCCCGGCGCAAGCACGAGGCCCCATTGAGCGCCAGCCTCCTTTGCTTCGTGAAGCCATTCAAGTGTCTCGTCAAGGCTGTTTACCAGCACGCCTGCCATTATGGGATAGTCCGGATAACCTGCCTCATCGAGGCCTTGGCGGACGCCTGAGATGAGGCCTTTGCGCTCTGCACCTGACATGTGAATTGCCTCGCCCGTCGAGCCTAGGAGCACCAGGCCTGTGATTCCTGACTTGGCGAGGTGGATACTGTGCGCAACCTGCGTCGCCACGTCGACTGCGGGCTGAAGGGAGCCAGCCTCGGCCTTGTCCTTGAAGAAGGTTGGCACGGGCACAAAAACTCCATCAGGAGGAGTTCGGGCGGTCATGGTGGACTATTTTGAAGTAATCCAGGTAGTTTAGAGCCTATTGGTGGAACTGCTTGCTGATGTCGAGGTGGTGAAAGAGGGGTATTCGTCGACTGCAGTGCTTGGAAGTTGCTCTAGAGGAAGGGAAACCCGAGCTCAAGTACCTTGCCTGCTAAATACTGGGGAACATGCCATTGCGTTCCTAGTGGTGTAATTGTCTCCAACACAACGCCGACATCTCACGATGCATCCGCCCGCAAAGGCTCGGCAACGGTCTCCGCTTCCGCGCGGGTGCTCCACGTCGGGATGAGCACGCAACATGGCGAGCGTTGGCGCTTTTCCGATCACCGGCTGCCGTTCTCGGATAACGCGCTGTGGGCCAATGAGAACGCGTCATGCGGGGAATGCTCTTGTGCATAGAAATTCTTAAGACTGACGCAGTGCAAGTAAAAAATAGCAAATCGTCTTGTGTTCCTTGCCCTCCACATCATGTCTTCCGGTCGTACTTTCAAGCTTAACTCTGGCTACACCATCCCCGCAGTGGGATTGGGCACTTGGGTACTGCCTCGCGTACAATTCAGCAGCGAAAATGGCTAATATTGTCTAGCAATCTGGACCCAATGAGGTCGCAAAAGCTGTCGAGTATGCGTTGAAGAATGGATACCGGCACATTGATGCCGCCGCCGTTTATGACAATGAGGCGGAGGTTGGTGCTGGAATCAAAGCATCCGGTGTGCCTCGCAAAGACTTCTTCCTGACATCCAAGCTTTGGAACACACACCACCGCGGTGCTGATGTTGAAGAGGCTGTAGATCAGTCGCTCAAAGACCTTGGCACCGATTACCTCGATCTGTACCTTATTCACTGGCCCGTCTCGTTTAAAAAGCCTGCAAAGCACACTGAGAGGTTCCCAATCGACCCTGCGGATGAAGGTGTTCATGTTATTGACGTGCCGATCAAGGAGACGTGGCAGGCGCTAGAGGCAGTTGTGAAGAAGGGCAAGGTTCGAAGCGTTGGCATCAGCAACTTCAATCAAGAGAAGACAGAGGAAATACTGAAATTGTGAGTTTTGCCAGGAAGATTCCAGCTGATCATTTTACTTACAATCCTTCCAGCGCGGAGATCAAGCCTGCGGTGAACCAAATAGAGGCCCACCCCTTCCTGCAACAGCCCGGCCTGCTAGAGTGGTCCAAGAAAAACAACATTCTCATCACAGCCTACTCACCTTCCGGCAACAACATCTACAACCTTCCTAAGGCAATCGACGACCCCACTGTCATTGAGATTGCGAAGAGCCTTGGCAAAACCCCTGCACAGGTCCTGATTCAGTGGGCGGTCCAGCGCGGCACTGTCGTGCTTCCCAAATCAGTGACGCCATCGCGGATTGCCGAGAATTTCGAGGACTTTGAAATACCGCAAGAGGCGGTCGAGAAGATCAATGCATTGGACAAGAACCACAGATACAATGTGCCAGCGCGGTTGGGAGTCAATGTGTTTGGGGAGCATTCGGAAGAATTCCTGAAAAAGGCAAGGTCGGATTGGATCGCGGCGCAGAGGAAACTCAAGGCGGCAGCTTAGTCATAGACATAGACATAGACATGTAGCAGTAGAAATCAAATCTATATTATAGACAGACTCACAAATTGTATGTTGGTGTCAATTGTGTCGACGAGAGAATTAAACCTTCTCGGGTTACTTTAACCCGAGCTTTTCGCGCTTCATCATGCGATAGCCTGATGACACATTTCCCACCCAACGACACAAAGTATTCTCCAGGTCCAGCAACGGCCCACAACAAGAATGTCCCTAAACATGCACATCGTGATCATGTGCATGCTGTCGTGATGACCTGGACATGGAGACATTGCGGCTCTCTGCCGTTGCAGCCGACCTTCGGCCATGACACCGAATCGTACGGGTCGCGAAATCACGTGCTTAGTTATCCGACCCCGCATTATTGGGTCGGAAGGAACGGCGGCGGCTCGGCAAATTACCCGTTGCTTTCCTCCCCTCCATCTCTCTCTTATAACTTTGAATGATTGGGCAAAAATAGTCGTCTGAACTGGCTCTGGCATGTTGAATCGCCATGGGGAAAATCGCTACTATTGAATACTTTCGCGTGCCGCCGCGCTGGCTGTTCGTCAAGATCACCGACGATGCTGGCAGGGTCGGGTGGGGAGAGGCTTCGTTGGAGGGGCATACACAGGCCGTCGAGGGGTGCCTGGACGCCTGGGGTGCTCAATTGACGGGCATGGAGGCTGAGTAAGTCCATGGATGGTTGCTTGAAAATATTTTCTGACCACAATAGCGAAATTGAGCACATTTGGCAGAAATGCTGGCGTATGGGTTTCTACCGTGGTGGCCCGGTCTTCATGAGCGCGCTGGCTGGAATTGATATTGCACTCTGGGATCTCAAAGGTAAGCCATGAAACTGTTTTATCAAATGAGCCTCTCTAATCCGTTTTCAGCCAGAAAATATAATGTTCCAATATATGAACTCCTAGGTGGCAAGGTGAGGGACACCATCAAAGTCTACGCTTGGATCGGAGGCGATCGTCCTGATGATGTTGAGGCTCAAGCGTAAGTTGAAGTACAGATGCAATTCTGAATGCTGCTGAATATGCTTCGTAGGTTGTCACGCCGTTCGCAAGGCTTCACGTCCGTCAAGATGAACGGAACAGAAGACCTTGGTTGGCTTGATTCGCCCTCAGCGCTTGATGGTTGCGTTGAAAGAGTAAAGACTGTCAAAGCGCTGGGCATGGATGTTGGTGTCGATTTCCACGGAAGAGTGCACAAGCCAATGGCAAGACAGCTTGCTGCGCTATTAGCACCTCACCGACCGATGTTCTTGGAGGAGCCTCTTCTATCTGAGCACATTGAAGGGATCAAGGCTTTCTCACAAACGGTCACTGCGCCAATCGCCTTAGGTGAGCGTCTGCACAGCCGTTGGGATGTGAAGCCTTTCCTCGAAGCAGCCTGCGTGGATATTCTGCAACCAGACATCTCCCATGTTGGAGGGATTTCTGAACTGCGCCGTATTGCAAGCATGGCCGAAACCTATGACGTTGCAATTGCACCCCATTGCCCGTTAGGACCAATCGCTCTGGCTGCGAACATTCAAGTCGACGCAACATTGGCCAACTTTGCGATCCAAGAAATGAGCCTGGGAATTCACTACAACACTGGTGGATACGATTTACTGTCATATATCAAAAACCCGGAAATCTGGAACGTGGAGAATGGTTACGTAAAGTTGATGAAGGGGCCTGGACTCGGTATTGATGTAGACGAAGAGAAGATTCGGGAACTGAGCAAGAACGCGGAGGCCTGGGTGAGCCCTGGTTTTGTTGGACCTGGGGGTGAACTGAGAGAGTGGTGATCAACCCGTGCTATGAACCCATACTGCACCATAGACTCTGAAGTGAGAATAGAGGCGGAGTAAGAAGCATAAATATAAGCATAAATATAGAGTACGAACATTCCCGCGAGATTCATGACTACATGGAGGCAGTTGGCGTGTCATAGGTGGAACACGCGCTGGAGAGGGCCGGCACGGCAGAGTAGCCGGCCTAGCGCGAACGGGGCATGTGCGTCGCAGCTTCCCCGCCATCCCATCCCATCTGGCATCGACCATTTCGACGCCCCTGTCCGGGCTAGAAAGATCCCTCCGCCGCTCCTACAGCCAGCTCGTCCATAAGACCACCACCCCTTTTCCGTGCCCTCAGCAGCGTCGCCAGACTAGCCCCAATGGACCATGATCATGATGCTGCCATGGTCGCCGCTCCAGACGTGTCTGCCACCAACGGCCATGAGCAGGCTCAGCGGCACAAACCCGCCCATGTGCGCAGCAGGGCCAGTCGCGCATGCGATCGATGTAAAGCGTAAACCCGCCCTCCATTCACTGCTCGCGTCCCCGTAGTCTCTCAGTCCCACCTTTGCCGACTAGTTCCGAGCGCTCTTCCGACTGACTCTATTGATAGGCGCAAGACCCGTTGCTCGGGCAAGTGTCCATGCGCGCTCTGCTCGCGCCTTATGCTCGACTGCAAATACACAGCTTCATACCGTCGTGGCCGTCCGCCTACCATTGAAATGGGTACTAACCAGCCCCCCGAGCAGGACCTGCCCGCACAGCCAGACGAGCAGGTAAGACGATCAGCTTCCGTGCACGAGGAGCATATTCCCAGTCCAGTGTCCATTGAACATACATCATTCGAGCCGTCTAGGCTGGATCCTGGCCAATCTACCAACCATTCTTCTCGCAACTCCCCTGAGCCTGCTCCTGTCGATAGCCAGGGACACTATGTCGGGCCAGCTTCAGGTGCATCTTTTCTGCTCCGAGTCCAAAGGAAACTGCTGCAACATCGGACCGCATCTTCATCTGAGGCTTCGATATTCACTTTTGGCGATCTGCCACTGCCTGAATTTGGCGGGACACGATTCCTCATCCTACCTCCCCGAGCAGAAGCACAGGAGCTTCTAGTGAGGTATTTTGAGTACGCGTCTGCCACCCATCGGTACTTGCATCGTGGTACCGTGGAAGGATGGCTTCAAGAGATGTACGAAACGCACGGCATCATGCGTGACCAAAGCGATGCCCGAAGCAGGACGGCTGTTTTGCTCATGGTCTTTGCCCACGCTGAAAACTTCCCCAAGTCAAGGGCAGGAACAGTTGATCCAACTTCGAGGTAATACAAGTCTTTCAAAATGTTTTGAATAATTACTCACAGATTCAGTGCCCGCTTCTTCTCTGCAGCTGATGATCAGCTTTCCTCGGAAAAGGGTGCCATCCGACTGACGAGTATCCAAGCTCGCCTTGCACAATGCTTCTACCTCCTCTCGCATTCTCGACTGAATCACTGTTGGAGTCTCTTCGGGACTGCTGCTCATCTGATGCTTGCGTTAGGGATCCACCGTAAAGCTCGTATTGATGCGAACAGTCATCCTGACTATGTCGACCTCGAGTGTCGCAAACGCACATTCTGGTGCGCCTATAACCTAGATACCTATCTTAGCGCTGCGCTTGGACGCCCGCGAACATTTCAAGATAAAGACATTGATCAAGAGATGCCGCTTTGCGTAGATGATTATCGTATCGGACGTGGGCAGTTGGCACCTACACCGCTTGCCGCTTCTCAATCCATCATGTCTGGATGTTGCGCCCACATCAAGTAAGCACTGCCTCATGCTCTGTTGATTAATTTCTCACGTTTAAAGGTTGTCACGTATTGTAGGTCAGATCCTATCTGACTTGTATGGCATCCGCCCTCAATCTATAGATGTACAGTACAAGATTGCTGGGAAATACGCCCAAGAAATCGAAGCCTGGAGAAGCGGCGTATCGTATCTTGTTGACACAGACGGCATTGAGCCCTCTCTGTTCCAGCCCATCTTTCTGAGACAGAGAAATGTGCTGAATCTTGCCTGCTGGCATGCCCAAATACTCGTCCATCGTCCATTTTTACTCAACAATTTTGCCAGTCTTGCCGATCTTGGTACACGACGACACAGCAGAAGTCGTCAGAACACTGAGTTGACAAATGAGCACGTTCAAAGATGTCTGGAGGCAGCCATGAACATCGTTGCCAAAATTGATGATCTTGCTTCCCATGGACAACTTTACAACACCTTCTGGGTAAGCCCATCCCAGGCAGACATAAAATGAAGCCAACTGAAGTTCTTAGTTTTCTCACTACTTTGCATTTTCGGCTGTCGCCATGCTTTACGTTTACGCCATCCAGCAACGCCATACTCCAGCGGAGACGTATTTACCAGCCTTTCAAGCAGCAGTCAAATGTCAAGATCAAATCACATCAATTGCAATACCCGGTTCTCTCGCCCAAAGATATGGAGTTGTACTTCAAGAACTTCAATTTGAAGTGTTGCGACATAACTCCCATCTGCTGACAATGACCGCGGGAAGCGACATGGCCGACAACGTAGCGCTTCTTGAGAGCACCAGGAATGCACTGGGTCCATATCCAACACAGAACTTGTTGGGCACAGATAACCAGGGCAACCATTTTGGTGCGACGAATGACCTCGGACTTGCTGGTGAGGAGAACTTTGGCTTGGTAGATCAGAGCCCTGGAAGTTCCATTGTGCAAATGATAGGCTGGGGCCAATTCGATTCGTTGGTAAGTATTTCCGGCAGTCGTAACGAAATAGTATTGACTATGGCTCGCAGGTTACCGGTGGCATGGGAGGCATGGAGGATCTTCTCGGCGATAGCCACATGGAGGGGTGGAATCTAGGAATGGTCCAGTGATTTCTCCGGCGCGCATCCGCGCAGCAGCCTTTTCCGCTCGTAAATGCTCCAACCGTCGATGCTTCGGCAACCACCGCTTATCCGTCTTCCGACAGTCCAGGCCTTGCAAACGTGATGGTCCTCTTGCCCAGCTGAGGCTCCAGATCTTGGTTAGCCCGGCTCGGATAACCCCGCCATCTGGGCGATCCGCCAATTTTCCGAGTCTCTTTCCGGTGCCCCGCATAACAGATGCCGACAGTGGTTTCCCCGGTGCATTTGCCTCTCGCAGCTTATATTTCGCAGAACGCATTACGAGGCCCGGTGGAGTAGTCGAAGGATTCTGATCTTCCATGCACGCTATTGGTTGGAAGCAATCCTAACCTTCTAGTACATATTCTCTCGCTTCTCCGCTCCCAGCCAGTTGTTTCCTCTTTTCGTACCTTATCTTACCAATCTCGTTCTATGCCATGGCTACCGTAATTACCCAGAGCCTGAGCAGAACCACACTGCACGCCGCTGTCACGATACCGAAGCCCGAAACGATCAATAGCATCAATGACTTCATTGTCCACCAGGCGCAGAGCATCCCGGACACACCACTGATTGCATATCCAGCTTCGGAATTGGGCGCTTCTGACTTTGAAAACTATTCCGCAAAGGACTTGGACGACTTGGCAGATGAGGCTGCAAAAGCTCTTGCCAGCCAAGGATTGGCACCCAAGGTGAGAAAGATCTTCCACTGGGCCATGAGTAATCATGTCTGACTCTCGATAGGCCGCTTCGAGTAGCACGGCTGAGGTTGTAGCTCTGCTAGGACCTTCAAACCTCGACTATGTTGTTTCGATACTTGCACTCTCGCGCATGGGCTTCTCGGTCCTGTTCCTATCTACCAGACTACCAACAGAAGCATATCTTGCTCTTCTCAAGGAGACCGAATGTACAAAGGTAGTCGTCGGTCCTAAGCAGACGTCAAATCTTCTTGGCGTTCAAGAGGTCTATCCCCTAGAGACATATCCACTTCCATCATACAAAGCATCCGGCCAAAAATTTGCGGTTTCGCCACGTTTCCGACGCCAAACAGTACTTCAGGATGAAGAGAATACCGTTGCGTTCATCGTTCACTCGTCTGGAAGTACCGGCCTCCCAAAGCCCATCTACCAGACTCATAGGCAATGCCTGAGCAACTATGCTACCGGTAGTGGTATGCGAGCTTTTGTTACATTACCGTTGTTCCATAACCATGGCCTGGCGACAATGTTTCGAGGAATGGTCACTGGAAAGCGAACAGCACTTTACAATGCCAACTTACCCCTCACAAATCAGAATCTCGTTGCAGCCATGGCTGCTGCCGACTTTGAGAGCTTCCACTGTGTGCCATACGCTCTCAAGGTATTGTCAGAAACACCAGAAGGCATTGCGGAGCTTGCAAAGACCAAACTTGTCCTCTTTGGCGGCAGCAGTTGTCCTGATGACCTGGGAGATCTTCTTGTTCAGAATGGCGTGAACATCGTCTCTCACTACGGCGCGTAGGTTATTCGTACGTCAGCTATGCTTCATCTAGCTAACTAGGGATCAGCACCGAGATGGGTCAACTTATGACCTCACAACGTGATCCAGAAACCGACAAGGCGTGGAACTTTGTCCGACCACTGGCCAAGACGAAGCCGTATCTCTTTTTCGATGAGATTACCACTGGAATTTTTGAGTGTGTTGTTCTCGATGGCTTGTCAACTAAGACGACCTTCAACTCCGACGACCCACCTAACTCATTCCGTACGCGTGACACTTTTGTCAAGCACCCTACCCTTCCGGACGCATGGAAGTATCTCGGTCGTCTGGATGACCGTGTCACTCTTTTCAACGGCGAAAAGGTTTTACCCATCCCCTACGAGCACCGAGTCCGCCAAAGCGAATTGGTCCATGATTGCCTTGTCTTTGGCGTTGGCCGGGCTTTCCCAGGCCTGCTCATCATACCTAGCGAACATGCAAGCAACGAAACGCCTGAAGAGCTACTTGAAAAGCTTTGGCCGGCAATTGAAGACGCAAATTCAAGGGCTGAGCAGTTTGGCCGTGTATCGCGTGAAATGGTCAAGATTATGCCTGCTGGAACCGAATATCCCCGGACTGACAAAGGCACGGTAATCCGTGCTGCATGCTACAAGCACTTTGAGAAGACTATTGAAGATGTGTACCAAAAGTTCGAGTCTCCTGGTAACGACAACCGCCTTGCATTGGAAATCCCCGAGCTGCAGTCGTATCTCCTTGAAGTCCTTGGAGAACGCGTCGGTATCGAAGGTCTGGAAGTCGAGACCGACTTCTTTTCTGGCGGTATGGACAGTCTACAGGCCATCACTGCTCGCGCACAGATCGTCCGCGAGCTGGACCTTGGCGGCAAGACTATCGGCGGTAATGTCGTTTTCGATTACCCCAGTGTGGCACAGCTTGCGAACTACCTTTACTCGCTCCGTGTGGGTTCTGAATTCAAAGTTAAGAGTGAAGAAGAGATTATGCGAGAGTTGGTGGCCAAGTACTCAACCTTTGACTCATTCAAACCCGGATCCCAGGTCCCCACTGGTGAGGTAGTGGTAAGTTTACAATTTTCCGGAACACAGACTTATGATTCTAACATTCACAGTTACTCACCGGTGCCACTGGTTCTCTTGGTGCACACGTCCTCTCTCAGCTTCTCTCCCTTCCGCATGTCGACCACGTCTACTGCCTCGTTCGCGCATCCTCTCCAGAAGCAGCTCAACAGCGTGTCATCGACTCCCTGAGAGATCGTGGTCTTTCTCCCCACACCGACTCAGCTCATGAACGCATCATGGCATCCTTGGCGCAGCAAGGTCTCTCCAAGTACCATCATTCCTCAAAATTCACAGCTTTGCCTTCCGATCTTAGCAAACCTGACCTAGGTCTCGGAACTGAGGTTTTGGACGCTATCCGCTCGAGACTGACTTCTGTCATTCACTCAGCCTGGGCAGTCAATTTCACACTCACTGTTCAGAGCTTTGAGAGCCAGCACATTGCTGGTCTGCGCCACCTTCTTGACCTGTGCTTATCCGTTCCGTTCAGCCGTCCCGCTCGCCTGGCTTTCATTTCTTCCATTTCCGCTGCCGCTGGAACACCTTCGCCAGCGCGTGTCCAAGAAACCCTCGTAAAGGATGCCGCACATGCACAGAACATGGGTTATGCAAGGAGTAAGTGGGTTGCGGAGCACATTATCAGTGCCGCTGCTGCATCAACAGGCATGGAGGCTCGTGTCTTGCGATCTGGTCAGATTGTTGGCGATTCTGCCTTCGGACGTTGGAATCCCACCGAGGCAATTCCTCTCATGTTCCGCGCCGCCGTCACGATTGGGGCTCTCCCCGCGCTCGACGAGACTCCCTCATGGCTACCAGTAGATAAGTCCGCACGAGCAGTCCTCGAACTCAGCAACCTCGCCACTTCCGGCAATCAAACAGCTGGCTATTTCCAAACCCGAGATGACAACGACGTGGTATACTGCGTGCAGAACCCCACCACGGTCCGCTGGATAGAGGATATCCTTCCCGCCCTGGCCGCCGCAGGTCTCGAGTTCGAAGTCGTCAGCCAACGCGAGTGGGTGCAGCGGTTACGCGACGGCGAGCAAGATCCTACATTGAACCCTACGATCAAGTTGCTAGATTTCTTCGCCGAGAAGTATGACAATGACCGTCCTGGGCGGAGCGGATTGGTGTTTGAGACGCAGCTTACGGAGCAGAGAAGCAAGGCTATTGGGGATGGGTACAATGTCATTACTAGCGGGCTTTTGGCGAAGTGTGTGGAGAGCTGGCGCAAGGATTGGGCTCAATAAGTAGTTGGCTTGCCTTGCTTCATTTGCATTTTGGCGTATTGCTGGGTTTGTTTTGCATATGATACATTTTTAGAGTTAGTTAACCAGTGAGATATGAACAATATAACAATTGACACAATCATCACATTTATCGACGTACTTTATACGCATGCAAGAGCCTCTAGAATTGGATACTAATTGACGAGGTTTTGAATACTGACTTGCAATGTGTAGTGACTTTCGGTATGTACTTATATAGGTAGTAGGTTCGGCTGTTAGCAAAAGAGAATGTGCAGGGTTGAGTTCGAAATGATGAAACAACGATGGAAGCGCCACACCTCACATGCACCTTCTATCGATCTCACACGAGATGCGGACAAGAGCCGGACATGATAATGTTCTAGAACTGTTCATAAAACGGATCGGTAACAGACGGGGCTAAGACTCGTGGTGACGTTCAACAAGGGCTGTGCATTTCAGGCGTACCTCGCTGGCAACGTAGCGAACTAGAGCACAAGAGGGCTGAAATAATTCGCGCATCGCAAATGTCTGTTGAATAGGAGGGCCGATGTCATCGCGAGTCCAGCAGGCCGTTCCAAGATCAAGACGAGTCATATTCCGTGCGCCACATCCCCCACGATAATGCGGGTTAGCGAAGAGCGGCTGAATGATCGACGAGTTAACGATGCACGAAGGAATATTGTGATTGTCTTGAACAGTATGCTTCAAGAGACGGCCAAGATGCGTTACTACGGATGATTGCGAAATAGTTCGCTGGTACGGCTATTGTCTACGTTTGGTGATGGAAAACAGTTTATGCTTGCGGGCGAGTTGAACTCTATGTCAGTTACGAACATACCCAAACCTTAAGGACGAGTGCGAGAACCTGAATCAAGCAAGCGAGGTTGGATCGAATGGGATGTTTCCTTGGTCCCTGTACCGTTATTAGTTCGCTCTCTCCGGAGCGCCACTCCGCCTCGTAGGCCCGACGTCTTTGAGAGGATCACCGCTCGTCCCGCAAGTTGGGTTCAAGACACGGCTTACCGTGGATTTACACACTAATAATTCTGATGGCTTTTTTTCTGCCGCATACTCGGATCACGCAACCTGATGTATGCAAGACATGGGAGTGTAGTATTGGCCCCTGCGGTAGAGGGCGTCCCGATACGACCCGAGAAGATCTTAGAGTTTCGCTCCCCAACATGCATTCTAGGATAGTGAAGATTATTAGGTCGAGTCACGAATTTGGATTCCCAGATCACTGGGTACCCACGTAGTGTATATAGCCTTGTTGCGAAATATTCTCCGGTCCCTGGGAACCGGTCCCACCCTCAAGCGTCGATACCAACATTCTCCATCGTTTAAAGTCTCCACCATGCCAGGCACTGATGCAACCAGTCTTTGGGTCTGTAATGGAATTGCTTTTGCTTTGTTCTTCGCTAGGTTGATACTGAGGAAGGTAAAAGGGCAGCGTTTCAATGCGGGCGATTATTGGACCATGTCAGCCAGCGTGTTCCTGATTCCGAGAGTAGTAGTGAGCCACTATATCTTACTGTACGGGACCACAACGAGTGAGTGAAGCTCAATGATCCACATTAATATCAACTCACAAAGAACCAGCGTTGTCGAACAAAGACCGCGCAAACCTCGAAGCTCTGGGGCAAGAGCAGCTAGACTGGCTTGTACTCAACAGCAAGATTAATCTTGTGAGTCGAGCAACCTTGATCTCAGCGTCAGTGTAACTACATATCAATGATGTCTCCATTGCTGATAACGAGATAGGCTATGGAGCCTCAAAATGGTCGTGCTCGACCTATGTCGCCGCATGATCCGCAAGTTACCCCGCGAGTACACCGTGCTTTATACATTCTGGTCAATCCTCGCCGCAACATATGTAGCTGCTACCATCGCAATATTCGTCGAATGCAGGCCTTTTCAGCGTTACTGGCAGTTGTCGCCGAATCCAGGGGAATGCGTCAAAGGCAACGCATGGCTCATCACCTACGAAGTTGGCAATATCATCACCGATGCCATGCTTCTCGCACTCCCATTCCCCATCCTCTTCCACGCGAAAACCACTCTTTCGAAGAGATTACGTCTGCTATCGCTTTTTTCGATCGGCTTCTTCCTTATCGCAGTCTCGATCGTCAGAATGATGCAAGGGACCAAGAATGCACGCATCCAGCTTTCCCGGACAATGTGGGCGTCTATCGAGACCCTTTTTGCGTCTATTGTCGCCATGGTACCCGCATTCTACGTTTTGATGCGCCCGAGATCCCACGATACGTCTTACTACCTATCATCGGATGGACGAACAAACCTGTCGCAGGCTCATGGTACCTTGACTGGCAAGAGTGGTCTATCGGGCAAGAGATGGAGTCAAGTTGGTGCGCAAAGCCTTCGTGACCAAATATCAGATGGTGTGGAAAGCCGCGCTTGGGTGGAGTTGAATAGTGTTGAGAGGCCTATTCCGGAAGATTCGAGCACAAAGGGCATCCTAGCAGTTACAACTGTAGAGCATCGGTAAAGAACAATAAATCTTCTCAGATTAGTTCTCATACTATTGGACTGGAGATCGGACCATTAATTCGTAAGATCAACAATCAACTCTAGATAATACACGCACTACTTCTTACACGCACTACTTCTCCTCGCCGGTTTCTAGATACCTGAGCTCTCCTTTCCAATTTTGTATCCTCAAGAGGGCCACGACAGTGCTCAGAAGGTCGTTTGAAAACAACTGCGGAGTCTCTCTCCCTCTCTCATCACAGACTCAATTGACACTCTTGTCTTTAGAAGTTCCCGGATCCTCCTGGTTGTACTGAGATTGTTATCAATCTATATCTCGGATTGTATCGCAACCCCATCTTCCGGATGCAGCTGATCCCATTCCTTAATGATACCCCGGGCCAATTCCAACAAATAGGAGTTGGTGATCCCCCATTGTAGATAGTAGAACATCCGCCGCACAAGCATTGATTCGGGCGAAAAGGCATGGGACTTATAATCTTCCGACGCATGCTTCAAGAATTCAGCCTTCAACTGCCGCCCAATATCCGTCGTGGGTTCCATGTTTTCCAGATTCTCTTCATCGTAGTCGGTGTCTTCGGGCATCCAAAGCCAGAATGGTGCCCGGTACGCTAAGAATGCGGGTGCAATTATGGCATCATCCCAATCAATTACGCCAGTGATGTCGACTTCGCTCTTGTTGCGGACTTGCGTGAGGATGTTGTATTCTCGCAGGTCAGTGTGGACCAAAACGGTTGGAAATGCGAGGAAGCCTCGCTTCTCAAAGCTTTTGGTGATGCGAGCCAGACTATCCCACTCCTCTTCGAAACAGAAGCCAGCGGCTCGTTGGAATTGACGCCACTTCTCAATTTGCGCAATCATGAATGCGGCGCCCGTTTGCTCAATTGCTGGCTCGGCCGGGGCCATCGGTTGACGTTCCATCATGTCAACGTAGATAGGATCGCCAGGTTTTGTATCGAGATTTCGGGTCGATATCTCGCCGGGTATAGCCTCGATTGACACTATCTCGGAAACTATTTTGGTGAATTGCCTTATAAAGGATACCTTTTGCGCTACGTTGAACGTCAGCCACATGACGCATGCTTTGCGACCAGGTATACGCTCTTGAATCATGTAAGGCACGCTAAGTGGATTCTCGGGTCCAGCATTGTAAGCTACAGCCTTTGGAATTCGAAAGTGAAGTCGTGGGGCGATAGCTCGAAGAATGGCGACTTGAGCAGAGACTTCATCCTCGACTTCGCCGCGTGGCATGCGCACAATATACTCCGAAGGAGATTTGCTCAGCTTCATGCGTACGGAAAGACTGCGTATGTAGTTGTATATCTACGGTGAACACGATCGGGCCTTCCGACTCCGTACAAGGCTTAAACCAATCACTCGATTGTTCGTTCCACCACGCATTCGTTCAACGCGGATTTTGGCCAAGTCATGCTGAAGCTCTTTGGCGGCCAAAGCAGCGACTTTGTGTTTCATGATTTCGAAGGACGCATGTCCGTAGGTTATTGTTGACGTTTCGGAGGCGTTGTCGTCGAGGTCGCTGCCAGGGTCCGGGAGGCTCTTGAGCGCTGCATCATCACGAAGATCATCCATCACGTTCAAGTTGTCGTGACGAAGGTTTCTAGATGTGTGATTCGACAGTGCGCAGGGCTGGAGGTTTTACTTATACTCAAGCAAACGTTGAAATGTGGCCCGTTCGCCCGTGTGTTGCACCTGTTGTTTGTGAATGAAGAACCGTGAAGGTTTGCAACCCCAGAGCGCTCTCCTCTAGCGCTCCGCCTATTCTACCTGAGCAAAGCCACTGGCATGTGAGCACAAGCTTTCGTGGTGTTATGGCCACAATACATACATAGTCGATACATTGTATAAGAAATCCTGGAGCTTTTGACTGTGCAATCATTGGAAACACCGTTGCTCAGTATAGAGATGTTCACACTAGAAGTATTCACAGTTTAAGTAATCACGATGGTGCTCTTCATCGTTTCGCTATCATGCAATCAAGTATAAATATATCCAATAGCTGTTTACTCGCGTTTGAACCGAACCACGAACTCAAAGAACAACCTTCTCAAACCTCACGCGAATAATATCAGCACTAATCATGCCCAAGAACTGTACAGGAACAGCACATCACTGCCCTGGGATGAAACAGCCGGTAGCTGGTATACCTGCTGGTAACTGTCGATGGGACAAGGTCCAAGGGCTACGCATGTGCAAAATACATCAACAGCCGTGCCCGCAGGGCTGTGGGGCATGGTACTGCCTAAAGAGCGAAACTAAGTGCGGAATCTGCATTGGTAAAGAGAAAGCCGAAGAAGCCAGGCGGCGAGCTGTTGCGGGAGCGCGCAGAGAAGAGGAGAAACGAATTGCGGAACCTGACTTCTTCAACCCTCCTAAAGAGCGCAAGAAGATTAAAGGCAAGCGCGAAGACGCCAACACGAATACGGCGGAGACTACGGAGGCCGACAAGGCTACGCAGGCCAAAGAAATGTAGTCTCTCCACTCGGCTGTAACTTTTCGTTATGACTTCTTTGGGGCTGCATGTGTCGCTAAATCAGACATACGTGCGAACTGACTCCAAAAGCACTTGGATGAACCAGAACATATGAGGAGTTAAATCAATTAGGGTTTGTTGTCATGCAGCAAACTGACAAAACTGTACATGTGACATGTCCTCGAACGCCCCATGGTAGGCGAAAACCACATCGTTTGTTTCCGTCAATGTGACCCACGCTTCAAGGTAACTGTGCGTTTGTCCCTTGATCTCTCTTCCGGAATCCCGAGAATTTTAAAAAGCGTATGTCAAACGCCAGAATTTCCCGTGCCTTCAGGTTCCCGGATCCTGTGGTTACACAGGTCGCCCAATCTCGGCTCCGATGCGGGTGTCTTTGGCCTTGCTGAAAAGAAAAGGGGTGAAACCCTTCCGAATATGCGCTCAACAGGCTCCGTGCACGGTGGGACATGATATGATGCGTGCATGATTATTATTGCAATGCCAATCGTGAAAGACCACCGGTCCGAGCTGGAGGGGAAATGTAAAGGGTGTTGTCAAGGTAGGAAATCACCCATGAACCCTTCCTGCACGAGATCGAACCACAAGCCCCGATAGCCCGATTGCCGCGCTGTAGTAACATAATTGACAAATTCTAGAATGCATTCTGCCTGACGTTTCCGATATCTGAGCGGTTCCAAAGATGTAAAGATGTTTTGTCCGTGGACTGGGAGTTCAATCATTGCGATCAGAAGGGGGAAATCTACCGCTAATCCCGTTGCTCCGCCAGAAGCCCATGGCATTAGAGAGGAGACGTCGTCCAGTATCTGCTTTGCGTACAAAGAGGCAGCTGCATCGTCCACACCAAAAGGGTTGCGAAGCCGATGGATGATGAGGAGGCTGGCCACGCGGTATGAGCTGGCTATAGCTAACATGGCCTCCCGTTCTCGTGATGTGTAAATTGGGGACAGCTCCGGAGGAATCGCTGGTATCCAGCCCATGATCCTTTTCTCGACATCTTGGTATGGATCATCCACATGGTGTTCGGTATCATAATCGCCTCCTGTTGTAGCGCGATGACTGCATTCGCATAAGTCGTAGAGTAACGGCAGTAAAGATGAACAGATACCCGAGAACCGGTCTACTATAGTTCGCTCCGTCGCTAGAAGCCGTAGAACGGGCACTTCGCGACGGACCAAACAGTCGATGGTGTCGACAAGCACAGGTGCTATTACGATGGAATCATATTCGGGGCGACGAAGTAGAATTGGGTACCAAGCTCTTACTCCCCATAGTGTCCCCCGGGCGATGATACGTGTTGAGGAGCCGAGGGGTAGGATTGCGTTGTAAGCGAGTAGGACTTGCCCAAGCATGATAGCGACGGCTGCCTCTTCAACGCTCCGAATGGCTGACAACAATTTGACGAAATGATAAAGGCAGCGAGAGCTGAGACTCATGTCTAGGTCACGAAGAATAACACTCTGTCGTTTTTCGTGGTGAATGAGTTCCAAGAGAGCCACATAGGCATCGGCGAGGGCATGTGGGGAATGATGGAATAACATTCGAATGGTGGAATGGAATCCATCAATGAAGCTTTCTCCTATCATGAAGCGACGGTGTGTCTGGAAAAAGCCTCTCCTGGTGGTCAAAATGTGATTGATTTGGGAGTACCAAGAAGTACCCACCCTTGTTGGTGCAGAGATTGATGCAGGTACAGGCGGGCTGAAGGAGGTCAGATTCGATTGAAAGCTCGTCTGCTTCGCAAGCGAAGGAATAGGAGGCCATCGATCGAGACGTGTGGTGTCGCCGGCATTGCAATTGCTTTCAGTGTGAATGATATCTTTGGTGAGCGCAAATACCAAGGATTTTCCGCCGCCAAATTGGTTAACGACAGGGTGTCTCCCCATGCGTTTCTTTGCTCTAGTTTGACATGTTCTCCCTAGCCGGATGCATCGCATACATGATTTCTGATTGGTAACGAAGATACATTTGATCTTGATTCGATAACATTGTTCGCAAGCAGAAGCAAGGGTCAAATAGTCCTGGTTGTGTCTGTGGCGCAGGCTACGGGGCAAACCAGCAGTTTCGTGGCAGATACTCATGTGTTGGGTGCGTTGACTATCATTTTTGGGAACGTGAAGGAAAAGGGGGAACGCGTCGTTGTTTGGATCCCTCGGGACGCTAGGGGAGCCCTGCTCGCCGGAAACCACCTTGCCGAAAATTGAACAAAGTCGCCGTCCGGCTAAACCTTTTCTGATTTAGCTGGGATGGGAGAACATTCGTTGACTCTTTTGATCCGAAAGAATGGCCAACTTAAAAGACATCCAGGGAGTCCTGTTCCGGCTGCCTAGGAGAAGAAGCCCGGTATCCATCCATTCGGTGGACTCCAGCCCAGTATAAGTACCTCAAGCCTGACTCCAGACTTCCTTCACCAGTTTCACTAAAATAAAATTTCTCACCCACGACTCTGATATTTAAAAGATGGACGCAGAGAAAGGGTTCTTGAGAGCCGCGAGTGAGTGCATAAAGCGTACGGAGGGTGTAAAAAACTGAAAACTGTAGGCCCCAACGACCTACGTTGCATTGCTCGAGAGGATGCGGGATATTACTACGCCGTAATTATCGGTGCAACGTACAAGTTTGAAGATTCAGTCGACGTTCTAACGCGTGACACCTTCTATGGGCAATTACATCGCTGCGTTCAAGAGAACCCTTATCTATCTGTGGTCGTCGGGGATAAGCACACGGACAAAGCGTTCTTTCGGCATGTTGATCAGATAGACTTGGACGAGCACATCACCATCTGCAAACGAGCCGAGGAGGAAAGTCATCTTGCAAGCATTGAGGAGTTACTACAATCGCAAGTCGATCTACCTTTTCCCGACGGCATCCCGCCTTGGAGAATAATCGTCCTGCCTCTGGGACATGAATGCTTCATCGCATTTTCCTTCTCGCACACTATCGGCGACGGCATGACCGGACCATCGTTCCATCGTGCGTTCCTACGCGCATGCAATGACAACTCAAGCGACCTGGTACCTGCGCCACGCACAATCAACATCCCAATGCGATCCTTGCCTGCTCCGTTTGATATGCCAGATAGACTTCCTATCTCATGGTCATTCCTCTTATCACCATTTTTCGCTCTCTTCCTGCCGGCTTTCGCGATAAAACTTCTTGGATTGCGCACATCTGCGTCGGCATCCAACGAAGGCACTTGGAGAGGAGGCAAGATCACGTACAATCCAGAAACATCCCGTAGTAGGGTCAAAGTACGCAAGATTGATGCTGCGACGACCAAAAGTGTTCTTCGGGTGATCAGAGAAAATAATGCCAGGTTCACAGCGGTTTTCCAACAAGCAATTGCACGGGCTTTGTGCAAGGTCCAGTTTGCGACCGAAATAACCAATTTCGTTGCGCAGACAGCAGTCAACATGCGGGGGTCGATTGGAACTCCCAACAGCGAAGGCGGTAATTACGCATCAGGTTGTTACACTGTCTACCCTCGCCAAGAACATTCTCCGGATTTTTCGGTCGAAGATTGGGCCTTGTCATGCTCCACCAGTGAACGGCTTGCTGAGTCGGCGTCTAGACTGCAAGACCAAGCGATCGGCTTGCTGAGATATGTGCCTAGCATCAAGAAGTGGACACTGGGCAAGGTTGGGAAGCACCGAGACAGTTCTTTCGAAGTGAGCAACCTCGGATCCTTTGGCGTCGAGGATTCGACGCGTGCAACTATTACCGAGATGGCGTTCACCCAACCTGGGTCAGTACTTAGCGCGGCCCTCGCATTCAATGTCGTCAGTGTTAAAGGCGGTTCGTTGACATACACGGTGACCTGGCGGATGCAAGGTTTGGGTATCGACGAGGACGAGGAAGAAGCAGTCGTGGAAGGAATCTGTCAGTCCATTGACAAGGACTTGGCTCAATTGGCAGGGCATTGAGGGTTCCAGGGAAAAGATCATCCATTCATACCGTAGTGCCGTTTTACATCGCCTGACAGTGAGGGTGCAGTTGACAACGCATGTCCTGCTTGGCGTTTGAGGTCATTATAAACCTGAGGATTTGAGGTTCCGGAAGAGTTTTTCTCGTTCCATATTGATCGGGTCTGGTTTACGTTGTTGGCCTCATCGAATTGTAACGTGTTTCGTTCAAAATACTTTTGGTGCTCACATCATCCGGGTTGATGATGCCCTTATTCATCTCTGCCCATAAACCTGCAAAGTACCTGTCCTCTGCCGTTGTGCCATCTTCGCATGTTTGATTGCTAGTATATCGCGACAGCTCGCTTTGGGCAAAAGACCTCTTCTCGTTTGTGTTTCGGACGAGTGCGTAGATGACTGGCGTGACAGCGACAATGACGGCGAAGAGGACTTCGAGGGATGCCCAAATGGTGTGAGCACGCTGCTTGCGAGAGTTTCTGCCGATGACGATACGGACGATACTGATCGCGATGAGGAAGACGCCGATGCTGAATAGTGACAAGACCCGAAGGCGTCTAACACCGTATTAGTCTCCGGGTACCACATCGAAGGACATTCTTCAGCAGTCGACTTACTGCATGCCTGGTAATGTAAGAGTCAATATCAGCGAGAGTGGGACAGCCATCAACAGCATATCTGTGAGGATGTTGCATGCTTCATACGTGAACAACCATATATTGCCGATCACACTAAGAGTATTAGATTTCAGTCGTGCGACAAGGTTACCATGACATACCAGCTGCCAGGATCGGGATATATCTGCCAGAACCGGTTGAATGGGTAACATCCGACGAAGACGGTGGTGAAGGCTGCAAGGAATGATATGCCAAGTGCTGTCCAGAAGGTCCATAATAGTTTCCGCTCGAACGGCATTTTGATGATAATCTTGGACAGCAAGTCTAGAACCGCCAATTTTAGGCACCACAAACTGATCAAAAGTCAGAAAAGATCTTCTTGGAAGTGAATCGAACTCACATGCAGACCAGGGACGATCGAGTGAACAACACGATTTTGCTACCGAGGATGAGCCTGGACGCTTCGGCTTCGTGTTCCGGTTCGAGGAGTTCAAGTCGTCTATCTGACGATATTGCTGCGCTTGGGTGAGTCCATGAGGCTATGAGACGAGAGGGTTGACTTACTTCTCGTGGAGCCGTATACGATGAGATAATGATTGCCGACCAGTCTGCCGAGGATGAGCAGGCCAGCAGCGAGACACCAGTAATCGCCAGCGCAAAATTTTTGCCGTCTCCATCGTCGCATAAGGAGTCTGGTTATGATGAGAGTGATTGAAAGTATCAGGCATGTCCACATGGACCAAGTTGACGGATTGTCAATTGCCATTGTGGAGAGACCTGTCAGGTCATCATGCAGGGGAGTAGTGATTAAGGAATGCGGATGGTGTTTTGCGGGGTAGGCAGAGATATTACTGCTAACAAAATCGCCAAGAGCAGTCTAGGTGGCTGTCAGTTAGAACCCAAGCCCATGGTCCGATTTTCGAACTGAATTCCATGCCGCCGAGCGACCGAGCCGTCATTGTCGGAGCCGCGAGCGTCCATGACGACTGGAGCCCCCTAGCGAACATTCCCGTCCGTCTGACTCGCCTCAGCCCACCCCTTCAGCCAATCATAGCTGGGAGCAGACATCCGACTACCTGGCGAGGCCTACCACGACATCTTTGGTCCGGCAGCTGATTCGGCTAATGTTCCTGATGTGGATGCGAAGGGAGCTGTTAATAACTCAACTCGATGCGTTGTTTGAACAGTACCTAGAACGCTCGTTCTCTGAAACTTTCGAACAGCCCTCGAACCTACGGAGGCTGCGCTTTCGTGCAACTATTTATTGCTATGTCTGGGCGTCGGCCAAGAAGAGCAAGCCGCTCGGCAGGAGTTTAGTGTGAAGTTGAACACACTTCCATCGGCCCTATCCTACCTATTGCACCGCGTGCTTGTCAATCATAGGTGGCTGGTCGTTTCTCCATCTTTGTCGGTAATATCTCGAAGAAGTCTCTCTACTCTCATCCGGTCACTTCACGACTATCTGGTCCGAGGGCATTTTAGGTCGTGTTCTTGTGCCCCATCGTACGACTGATTGTGTCAGTATTGGTCCATACTTGGTGAGAACGTCAGACTCCTACGTGCGACCTACTGAAATCCGACAAGCGTCCTTACAATTGCATGAGGGCGTTTGACAAACCCTGGAAGAGGAACAAAGGGCATTCTTGTGGATGTAGAGTGGCTACTTACTAATCGGCTTTGATCCAGGTCCCGACTTTCCCCAGACTCTGAGATGTGGGTCTACGACCAGCGCCGGCCTTAGCGCTGCATTATCCGGCCTGCTTCGGCGTGCCTGCATAACGTCCGGATAGACCCCATAACTGATAATCAATCTTCTCGGGCAAGTGATGTAGTGTCCGAAAGCTTTGTTGGCACGAAGGCATTGAAAAGGGTGACAAGATGCAGAAGCTCGAAGTAGTTCAGGCTTTCAATATCACAAGACGACCTGGAATCGTCCCATTTTGAAACTTTAAAATGGCGCACCAACCTTCTATCCTGATAGTTGGTGGTGGCGCTTTTGGCACATCCTCAGCTTACCATCTTTCTCGACGTGGATACACCAAAGTCACCGTGCTCGACCGATTCGCCGCTCCTTCCAAAGATGCTGCAGCCACCGATTTGAACAAAATCGTTCGTTTCGATTATCCAAATCCATTGTATAGTCGGCTAGGTCTTGAGGCTATGAAGATATGGGAAGCATCAGGCAATCTCTTCAGTGGTCTCTTCCGCCGAACAGGCTGGATCATGGGTGCTCATGAGATGACTGCTGATTTCTTGCAATCTTCGTATGAGACGTCAAAGAGTGCTGGGCGTGAAGGTGTAAAGTTCATCGATATTCCAGAGACGAAGAAGATGTTCCCACAGTTCACGGGCGATTTCCCTGGTTGGACGAATCTCTGGAGTCCTCAGGCTGGTTGGGTACGCAGCAGTCTTCTTCCAAACGCATGTCTCGATGATGAAACTGACCAAATTGAAGGTACCATCCGGTCAGGCCCTCCTACGCATGGCAACGGCAGCACAGGCAAGCGGAGTCAATTATGTCACTGGCGATGCTGGTTGGGTCAAGAAACTCATCTACGATGACAGTGGGAAGTGTGTCGGAGCTCTTGGAAACAATGGCCAGGCACACTTGGCAGACATCGTCGTCCTTTGCACAGGAGCGAACACGGCCGCGTTGATTGACGCCAAAGACGAGATCGTTGCAAGGTCCCACTGTGTTGGTGTTATCCAGCTCACGCCGGACGAGGTGCAACAGTACAAGGACTTACCAATCGTGGATGATTTCGAGCAGGGTATGTACTTCTTTTCCAAGACAATATCGTGGTATTGATGATGTTTTAGGCATACTATTCCCACCAGACGAGAACGGCCTCTTGAAGCTGTGCAGCTGTCGTTTCATCACCAACTACTACAACTCGCACGTTCCCGGCGCTTCGCTTGGCCACTCACACGAGGATCATGCAGAGGATGGCGTACCAAGGCAGATTGAGTCTGAGATGCGTGAATTCGTTCGAGACATGTTGCCTGAGCTGGCAGATCGAGAATGGACATCGACGAGAATGTGCTGGGATGGAGATACAAAAGACGTGAACTTCCGCGTCTGTCCCTCGCCTACCAACGGCAACCTCTTCATCGCAACTGCGGGCTCGGGGCACGGGTTCAAGTTCATGCCCGTCATCGGCAAGTATGTTGTAGACTTGATTGAAGGCAAACTGAGTGAGGAGTACAAGGATCTGTGGAAATGGAGGTTCGGCCAGGTCCCACCCAAAACGGGCAAGGAGCCCCACCCATGGCCACAACGTGATCTCGGGGAGCTCGATGGATGGAAAGGAAGAAACAAGCGGACCACCAGCTTTCTCCCACCGATTCCATCCAAGTTGTGAGGGCCCAAGGGATGACGGTAGCGAAAGAGAGTCTCGTCCTCGGCTGGTGGAATTCATCCTTCAGAAGAGGTAGCTTCATTCGGTTAGCGCGAACCCTGATACCGGGAGATTAGATATTCACTTAGACCTTACCTTGATAAAGCACTCATCCCTCCTGATCACTACAACTTCGGTTTTCCTTTCTAATATTCCACAAATGCACCTTGCCGATTTGATATGGCTTGTCAACGCTGCCACCAGAAGAAGATCAAGTGCATAGGGGGCGACGCGTCACGTAACTTTGCCTGCAGGCACTGCCTCTCCGCGCGGACCACATGCATATATCCCACTCGTGATAGAAATGTCACTGTCTCAGAAACCTATTTGAAGGCGCTTGAGAGCGCCGTCACCCAGCTGACGCCAACCGAGCCCGCCCCGCCACAAGCAGCAAGCCCTCGATGGATCTCTCCATCGGCAACTCGTTCCGGTGCTCCCTCATCCAAGAGGCGCTTCATTGAGGACACCACTGGAGATGCATTCATTCTTCGATTGAAAAACCTGGCGCATGATCGCCAAGATGCAACTAGGGCTGATGGCGAAGGAGACAGCAATGTCATCTCTCCTGCTCGTGAGCAAGGCAGTACCCTATCCTACGAATACTTCTCTTTGCCATCAGATCAGCAAAGTATGTCATAGGCCCCTATCATAATGACCATTGGCTGACGAAGTCAAACTACATAGCCACAAATATTACACTCAAACTTCCACCATATCCATACGCAATTCATCTTGTAAACCAATTTGAGACCTACATGGGATATGATTATCATTGGTATTTACGGCAATCGTTCCGTACGAGACTCGATGTTACCTACACAAATCCTCGTTCAGATGACTCCAAGGACCGCACTTGGCTGTGCCGTCTTCTTGTCGTTCTCGCTCTAGGTGAAACATACAATAGTAAAGTAGCACCATGGATCGACCTAGGCGATGACAATACCAGTACCGATGATCGAACTACCCGTCCACCTCCAGGTGTAGCATTTTTCGAAGAAGCTGTGTCTTTGTTCAAAGCTCCCTTTGAAGAGGCAGGTACCGAACATGTGGAAGCTCTCAATCTGATGGCGTTCTATTCCTTCTCTCTGGGACGTCGCAAGAGCGCCTACATATATGCCGGGCTCGCCACACGTATAGCATCAACTCTGATGCTGCACTCTTCAGTTCCAGCTGCGCCGCTGCCACAATGTGATCTGGAACATCGCAAGCGGCTGTGGTGGACAACCTATCAGCTTGATGCAATGACAGGTTCGGAATTGGGGCTGAATTCTACTTACGACTTTGATGAACTTGAGGCAAGACTCGCCCTTCCGAGCGATCTGGCCGTACCTGCAGACGACCAAGATGAGTTTGCTCGGGCAAGCATCCTGGTAGCGCACATCCGACTATGTTCCGTCCGTTCGGAGATACTCTCAGTTGCGAACGCTGGGTTATTGGGTGGCAATATGACAGAGGTCGAAGCAGCGCTAGCTTCTCCTATTGCTATTCTGGAACAATGGCGACATCAACTTGGTGAAGACATTAGTTTCGACTTTGCCTCGGGGATGCCAACTGCGATGATTGAGCTTCCCGAATGCAGATCACTGGCGTCCTTATATCTCCGCTTCCATCATGTTAGTACTACCAACTCAATGTATACAGAAACGTGACTGACCGTCTCTCAGTGTTTCATTCTTCTTCTGCGGCCTTTGATACTCCGCTTCCTCAGATCAGCGATCACAAATGATGCTACTGAGACAAGTCAACCCCTACTTATTGACTTATGCAATCGATGCGTGAACCTATCTAGGCAGAGCCTACATATCCTAAATTCCTTGTGGGACATAGACAGAATCGGTAAGAGAACCCAGTTGTTAATTCATGGCGCACGAGAGGCTGATCACTATCTAGCCAAGTTCGGATTCTGGGAGTCACTGCATTTGTTTTCGAGCGTCAAGTTGCTCTTAATAGCAAGCATCATTAACGCCACTGGGGCTGTGAACATCGAATATTGCAATTCAAAAGACAGTGCACTCTACGAAAGCTCCAAGGTACTCCTTTGCGAAATGGGACGAGTTGGGAACAGGACATCCCAGGGTCATTTACATCACTTGGAGGAGCTCGAGCATACTCGAGACGTTATCTTGAGTCGCATACATCCAAACGCCACTGAAGGATTCAATATCCTAGACTCCGACATCGATATCGATCAGTGGCTGGCGTCGCTGAATGCGTCTCCTAACGCGACCATGTTTCGAATGTAACGGGATAAACAACCTTCATTCCATCTTTCGCTCTATCTCAACTCAGCTCCGAGGTTCTCTTGAGTAATATTCGGGAGCTAAGACGTGGAAACCGAGTGCAAATGCGGAGAACAACTGCCAGCCGGCCGCTAGCTGCCACATCCCGATGCTAGTCCCCACCGGACGCTACTACCAATCACCGACGCTAAACGATAACAGTGAACAGGCCTTGAATCCTGACGCTTCTCCGCATGTTTGACAACCACAACGAGTGTTATATAAATCCACGAACATCACGCGACAATGTATGAAGAGAAGCACCTTGCAGATTTACCTTACTTTCGAATTGCAAGATGTCAAACGAGAAAGACCTCCACGTTCGGACCGGCTCTTCAGACACCCGCGCAAATGCCGTTCGCACTATCCAACCTCCTGAGTCTATCCGCAACCTCACTCCTGAAGAGGAGAGACTGGCAGAACGGCGTCTAGTACGCAAGCTAGACACCCGCCTCATCCTACCTCTGATCGTGATCTATATCATGAATTATCTCGACCGTAATGCGATTGCTGCGGCAAAGGTCGCTGGTATTGAAGACGATCTGGGTCTTACCGATTCTCAGTATCAAACCTCCGTCAGCATTCTTTTTGTGGGCGTATGTATCTCGTTCGAATAGTGTATGACATAGCCTAACACATCTCAGTACATTTTGATGCAAGTTCCTTCGAACTTGTTTCTCAATAAGATTGGGAGACCGTCCCTGTACCTACCTGGCTGCATGATTGTCTGGGTAAGATTCTTCCTATACCAAAGGTTTTTACCAATCTGACTGCGTGAAGGGCGTAATTTGCGGTGGTACGGGTGCCGTACAAGGCTTCGGTGGTCTTGTTGCATGTCGATTCATGCTTGGTTTTGTCGAGGCTGCGTACTTCGTAAGTGCAACATCAATATCTCATGGGATTTTGGCGCTGACCAGGTTTAGCCTGGGTGCATGAGCTGTCTCACTGCATGGTATACCCGAAAGGAACTTGCATTCCGAACAGCTTTACTATACTGCGGATCTCTGATCTCTGGTGCATTCTCTGGACTCATCGCCGCCGGTATTACAGCTGAAATGGACGGTAAACTTGGCATTGCAGCTTGGAGATGGCTATTCATCATCGAAGGTGAGTCCAAGACCATCTATCAAGTAATTATCAATGCTAATACGAAGACAAACGCAGGCGCTATAACGGTCGCGATTGCTTTGATTGCTTTCTTCATCCTCCCCGACTTCCCAGCCAACACAAAATGGATTCAGGGCCAGGAGAGGGATTTGGCCAAGTGGCGACTGGTCAAGGATGTTGGCGAGGATGACTGGACATCTTCCAAGGATGAATCTTTCTTCCTTGGCTTCCAGCAGTCCGTGAGCGATTACAAGACATGGTTCCTCGTCGCCTTGATCTTTGGTGCCGTCTCCAGTGGAACGATAAGCTCGTATTTCCCAACGGTCGTCTCTACACTTGGCTACAAGCGAACTCACACCCTTCTGTTGACAGCTCCTCCGTACCTTCTCGCCTGTATCGTCGCCCTTCTCGTTTCGCTTCATGCCGATAAGACAGGCGAGAGGTACTTTCATTTTACTATCCCGCTGTGGACTTCTATTGCCGGCTTTATCATCTCCGCCGCCACCACCAACCTTGGAGCCCGATACTTCTCGATGATGATTATGCTTCCCGGAGTCTACACGGCCTTCACAGTCGGTCTTACTTGGGCTGCCAACACTCTCCCCCGCCCACCGGCCAAACGTGCTGCTTCCCTGGCGCTGTGCAATTGCATTGCAAACTGTTCCAGCATCTACGGGCCATTCCTATACCCGGCACATACTGCGCCGAGGTTCTTGATTGCCATGTCGGTAAATGCGGGAACTTCTCTCATGTCTATTGGGGTCGCTACTGTTTTCCGTTTTGTCCTCATCCGTCTAAATCGCAAGATGGATGTTGTTGAGGGTGTTAGCCCGAGGAACAGGAATTCCAGGGCCGATGAGACCGATGTGGAGAGGGATATTGGCGCTGCTGCAGGTGGATTCCGCTATCTGTATTGAGCAAAAGTCTTTCAAGTGGGACACACAGCGTATTGGTGGCGTGGTTGTATCACTTTCTTTAAGGGTTGCTAAGTGTAATTGTCAGCTCGAGGGCCCTTTCCTACTCGATCGATAAGAAGAAAAAGCTTACATATCGAAATTTGATCCTATTGCCCCCGCCCAGTCCCAGAGAATATCCTGTTCAAGATGGCCCGCTGAGAAGAGTGTTCCGTCATCCGATGTTGCAAAATCAGGCCAGTCAAATCCCGACCCAGTATCTATAGTCATTGGTGCCTGCGTCGGGGGGTTGGTCTGTGTTGGACCGCTGAGGCTTGCAACAGCCGTTTGATTTCTTTCAGAGGGGACAGCTGCCTCTCCAGTTCCGCCACCATCCTCCGAACTAGGCTCACTAGGAATTCGTCTCATCCGAAAGTCGACTTCGTTTGAGGCGGTCTGGGCCGGAAGGGGAGCGTTCGGTTCTTCAATGCTGCGCAACATGTTGCGAATGTCATTGACATAAATGTAAAACCTTGGGAAGTATCTCAATAGCGACTGCAGTGTTTGGATGAAGGCGGTGAAGTAACGATGGGCTGTTTCTGTTCCCATGCTGAGGGACGGGCTGTCGCGATGGCACGCATACAATATAGCGCAAGACGCTTGGTACATTACCACAAAGCTCGAGACATCGGTAATAAAGGGCTCATTTTCCACAAGATTGTGTGTGGATGCGATGATCTCGCCTATGGAAGTGGCGTGTTCCAAGCACTTCGATTGTGCGTACGCGACAAGAGCTGGCGTTGTAGACCGGATGACAGATGCTGGGAGAGCCTCGCGATATCCTGGATTGAGTAGCCGGTATAGCTCACAGTGACAATGATGGTAGTAGATGTGTAGCACGATGAAGGTTGTGCGCTCGGGAGAAAATGCTCGAAGCTGAAAGGATCGACTGGTGAAGTGAAGCTCTGGCGGAAGGGAATCATGCAGGTTTTTCAATGCTTGTTCGAATTCTTGGAATTGGCTCAGTGAACCCTCTGGGCTTGTTGAAGTATCAAGTAATCGCTTGGTGTATCTAATGAGATAGTCAACAGCGGAACTTTGATCTAGGTAGGCAAAATTACTGGAGAATGCGGTTGCGAATATCGAGCAAGCGGATTATGAAAGCAGCAATCGAAGGATTCGACGGGTATTGCCTTTCGTCATGCAAGTACGGCGTTTTCACGGTAATGTCGAGATCGAAATTTGGCTCGGTGCAGGGCAGCTGCGTTTGAAAAGATTCCACTGGAAGAAGTATGAATTCCTGTTCAGGCTTGTTAGCTAATAAATAATCTCAAATTATTTCGTGCGCCATCATCAGGTTGCAATTTTGTACTTTCAAATGGTTCTCGATAAGATTGCTAGGGAAAGTGGGGTGAATCTTTACCGGAATACCACCAGCGTGAAAACGATCAACGCAGAATATACACCACAACAATCGTCGTCGACATTCCTGCTCCACAAACGACAGAGAATGGTCTTCCATGTGAAGTTTGAGCGAAAATGCCATTCTGGCCGCGAGGGAGATGTAATAGAATGCCTTGCCAGGTTGGTGCTTGTAGCTCCGGTGCATTGCAAGTATCATCAAGGCCTGAATATTTGGTATGGCATCTTTTCCGAGGCTTTTGAAAGCCATCAACTCTGCACGCTCAATCCATTGCTTTGGTTCATTCGTTGCCCTGTTAGCTGGTGGGAGGAAGCGAGCAGATGCGCCACAGACAGCGAGAAGCAGAATCGGGTCCAAAGTCTTTGTTGAATATCGGCTGAGGAAATCTGCTCGGTGCAAGAAACTAAAAACAGGAACTGGATATATGTATTCAAAAAATGCGTCAATATGCTGTCGGACGATGGTTCTGCTGCAACGAAGAATCCTTTCTTGGGTTAGCCGTAGGCAGAGACATGTTCCGGGATGCATGTACTCATCCGGATGCTCCTGTAGCAAAATGTCCGATCTTGGACTTGGATCTGTAATGGTTGCTGGGGTTGGCATGCCGTGCTCGGAATTGCTGGCTTCCCCGTGCCATTGCTCCTCTATAAGGTTGCTCCTTGAAGCTTCACTGCTGCCACGTCGACGCTCGACTTGGTATTGCCGAACTGGCAGAGAGTAAACGCATGTCGCGTTTGATTGCCGACATCGTTGACATTGTGGCGTTTCACCTGAACATCGTGCTCGTTGCGTCCGACAGGCGTCGCATGCACGACCACACCGCTTGCGGGGAGCGACTGAGGTTCTCCCTGCCCCGGAAGTCGGTGTGCGAGAGGCTCTCGGTGTGCAATCGAAGCCAAGACGAATGCAGGCGTCACAACTGCCCGGCCCTCCCTGGCAACGAACCTATAACACAAAAGTCAGAGAAGTAAACGCCATTCGAGAATTCTCAATACCTTCCGATGCCAACACTGTGTGCAGGCAGGCATTTTAGTTAGAGGAAATGCTAGGCGTGAACATTCGCATTTGCGACAAATAGAGGCACGCAACCGTGATGTTGTTGTGCCGTTTGGGACCTTGTCATCGGATCTCGGATGTTCATTGAAGACGACGGTAATGATCGATCAACTTCGGGTCTTCGTGGACATGCCGACGTTTAAAGCAAGATGCATGGCCCGAACTTTCCCCAGATGTTTGTGTCAACTCGAAGAACCTTGTGAGTTAGCGCGAAGGTTTCCCCGGTTCTCGGCCTCTCATCGGTAGTTCACTAGACATGCAGCCAATGTCTCCTCATTCGACACAAGAACTTTGCTGGAAGCACAAGGGAAGCACAGCAAGGCCTCAGTTTTGTTTTTGACTTTCTGAACATCCGGGAAGCTGGGAGTATTCTCGACTTTAGTCGATTCTGCACCGCATTCCTCGATTTCGACGCTCTAGAAACTACACGAATGATCTTCAAACAATGATTGTGACCGAAATCATTCGAAAAAACTTATGTACTCACCCCCATTATGGTTGCACTCAACTCTTTTTCTGATCCAACAGCTCATGATGACTTATCTGGGGCATCACTATCAACCTGCAACCCATCAATCGACTATTTCGTGAGCTGACCGTGATAAAGTACCAAATTTTCAATTCTATATAACTATTGATAATCTACCTTCTAAAAATTCCTCGTATGCTCGTTCGTGGGCTCGTGATTTCTCCTATTTCTCATGATGTTTTTGGATGCGCAGGCGTGTCACCAATGTCTGCCATCTTATCGTCAAGCAGTCTTGTCATCTGCTTCACGATTTCTGCATATTTGGGATCGTCATATACGTTGAAAAGCTCCAATGGGTCTTCTTGACAGTCAAACAGCTCCCACTCTTTGTGCTCCGCATCGCCAGGTCGAGTGCCCTCCAGTCCAAAATCCTCGTTGTACCAGTAGATCAGTTTGTATCGCTGGTCCCGAACACCGTAATGCGCATAAGCTTCGTGAATTACATCATTGTGCATCCAGTATCGATAGTACGCGACTTGTTGCCAATCCTCTGGCGTGCGACCTTGTAGTAGTTTGCGAAACGATGTACCTTGCATGTAGCTCGGTTTCCTGACTCCGGCACAATCCAGAAACAAGGCCGCGAAATCTACGTTGCAAACGATGTCATTACATATAGACTTGGGTTTGATCTCCTTTGGCCATCGGATAATGAATGGCATTTGAAAGCTCTCTTCATACATGAAGCGCTTGTCGAACCACCCATGCTCTCCGAGGAAAAACCCTTGGTCTGAAGTGTAAATGACAATTGTATTATCTGAGATTCCCTCCTCATCGAGGTAGTCGATCATTCGGCCGGTGTTGTCATCGATGCTCTGGATCGTCCGGAGGTAACGTTGCATGTAGCGTTGATATTTGAACTCGGCGAGTTCTTGTGGAGTCTTGAAGGTAAAGACTGTGCCATCATCTTTATCTATCAATCTCAATTTGGTGACGTCTTCGGGGTTGGGTATTTTGCGGTCCTCTGTCGAAACGATTAGCTTATGTCGAGTGAGCCCGATTGATGATACATACGCCACCACCATAAGTCGATCATCTTCTCGCCAACATAACTGCCACCATCTGGTTGCGCGAGGCCGAGGTCATGATAAGTAATGTCATCGGCGACGCGCATCTTCGCGATTTTGGCTGCCCTGGCCCGGTTCTTGTAGTCGTCCGTGAATGTGTCTGGGAGTTTTACGGGATCTTTGTACATGTGCTTATGCTTTGGATCACATTCCCAGCTTCGATGCGGCGCTTTGTGATGGCACATTACGAAGAACGGTCGCGACTTATCTCGAGCTTTGATGAAATCAAGGCATTTATCTGCGATAATGTCTGTTGCATAGCCCGGAACACGCTTGGTACCTGAAGGCTCAATAAAAAGAGGGTCATAGTATTCGCCCTGCCCGGGAACGACGCTCCAGTAATCAAATCCGGTGGGTTCGTGGCCCTTGCCTTCCCCAAGGTGCCATTTACCAACCATCGCCGTCTGATATCCGTCCGACTGCAGATGCTTGGCCACGTTTGGGAGACGATCATTGATTGCAGAATCAAGTGTCATAACCAAATTGACGTGATTGTACGTTCCGGTCAGAATCGCCGCTCGCGATGGCGTGCATATGCTATTCGTTACATAGCAGTGATTGAGAAGCATGCCTTCGTGCGCAATGCGATCAAGGTTTGGGGTGTGATTGATTCCTGCCCCATAGCACGATATGGATTTCGAGGCATGGTCATCCGCCATGATGAAAATGATGTTGGGGCGGTCTGATGCCGTCATGATGGCAAGATTTGGGGTAAAAACAATTCAATCTGAGTGGGAGAGGTGAGGTATAGGATAGGAGGTAACAAACAACGATATATAATCTGTAAAGTAGGCACAAATGCTCCTAAAGTAAAGAACCAGTCTGCGAAGTCGGGACGTTCGGAGACTTTCCAGATTCCGAAGGACGATGCTAGTCGTTACCAGTAGTTGCAGCGGGTGAGAATATCCGCATGACCTGTGAATTGGCGAGATTATTTCAGAAGGTGGCGGACATTAAATGAGAATGTGATGCAAGATTCACGAGATGTAGGAGAGGCTACGGATCTCGGTCGTCTCAAAGCGGAATTCTATGCCTGTCGGTAACCCGAGTGGACCGAGTGGACCGTGGATGTGCACCAAAACCGCCGACCCCAACGCCGATTTTTACACTACGATCTATTCGGCTTCCATGAATCCATCGAATCAATCCCAATCGAACTCTCCGCAGACGCTAGGGATGTCGTTTTTTGTCTTCCCCATGATGTGATTATCCGGGGTTGCGATTCAAGCAGGACTGCCGTGCCAGCCACAGCAGCTTGACCTTGGACAAACGATATAAATGCCACCTCCTGCCTCGCTTTCAACAAGCATAGAGAAGCATCTCGTCTCTTGATCTATCAGGTTCTCTTCCATCACGGGGCCTCTTGTTCACATCATTATGGATACCCACAAAACCCCGGATTCAGACACTGTGCTCAAGGACAAATCGGAGTTTCTTGCAGTGGAAGATGTCGATTCTAGCAAGATGACGACGGACTTCGAGAATGACGCTGCTTTAGGCACAAAACAGGAAAAGGAAATGCCGCTCAAGCAAGCATTCTTATATTACCGCAAGGCAGCGATCTGGTCCATCTTGATCTCGATGGCCACGATAATGGAAAGTTACGACATGCAGCTGATCAACTCGTTCTATGCATTTCCACAATTCAACAGAAAGTATGGCAAACGTTTGCCTAACGGAACCTACCAAGTCGATGCCAATTGGCAGTTGGGCCTGAGTTTCTCTACCCTGGCTGGTCTGATCTTTGGTGTTTTCGCAAGTGGGTATCTGGGTGACCGGTTCGGCCCTCGATATGTCATGATGGCCGCACATATCGTTCTGGCTGGTTTTGTAGCCATCACATTCACCGCGCACAACATTCAAACTCTGTTCGCTGGTGAGCTTCTATGGTACAACACCCCACTTACTTGCGCATAGCTATGCTAATACCTACCCTAGCGCCCTTACATGGGGGCTCTTCGCGGCCGCAACACCTACCTACGCCGCGGAAATCGTCCCAATGGCATTGAGAGGATATCTCACTACATACGTCAACCTCTGTTGGGTAATTGGTCGGATTCTTGCCACCGGTGTGTTGAGAGGCTTTCTGCCCGTACAATCTCAGTGGTCATACAGGGTTCCATTTGCACTGCAATGGCTCTGGCCTCCGTTTTTGGTTGTTGCTACATACTTGGCCCCAGAGAGCCCATGGTGGTTGGTTCGTAAGGGCCGAATCGAAGAAGCAAGAAAAACTCTCGACCGACTTGATAATGCACCTCCCGGTGTGATAAATAATGACCACAGGCTGGCAATGATACAGCATACCATCCAGCTCGAACGCAAGATGAAGGTCGGTGGTTCTTTCATCGACTGCTTCAAAGGCTCCAACCTTCGACGAACGGAGATTGCCATGATATCCTGGGGAGGACAGATCCTACCCGGGTTCATCATTCAAGGATACACAACCTACTTCTTCACTCTCGCTGGTCTACCCTCTACAGATTCGTTCAATTTGACACTTGGCACTTATGGCATGGCCTTTGTGGGCACATGTGCATCGTGGCTGCTACAAAGCCGCATGGGACGGAGAACGATCTATCTGTCAGGCCTGATCGTCATGTTACCGATCATGTGGATCGTAGCATTCCTGGAGTTCGCACCTAATGCAGGCAGCAACTCTTCTATCAAATGGGCACAGTCTGCTATCTTGATGATCTGGTTCTTCACATATGGTAAGAGAATCCCGCCTGCGAGGAAAAAAGAGAAACTAACATCGTCCAGGCATTACGATTGGCCCAATTCCGTATGCTATTGCTGCGGAAGTAGGCGCTGCCGAGTTGAGATATAAGACGATTGCCTTGGGCCGCAACATGTATTACTTCCTGTCTATTATCAACGTTGCCATCTCGCCCTACATGCTCAATCCGACGAAATGGGACCTCAAAGGCAAGGCTGCATTTCCTGCCGCCATCTTTACGGTACTCCTCTTCCTGTGGGCATTCTTCAGACTTCCTGAAACGAAAGGAATGACGCCTGAAACACTGGACAAGCTGTTTCACGACAAGGTACCAGCACGTAAATTCAAAGAAGAGGCCGGAAGGTACCAGTAGTTGAGTATTACAGGAGTATTACCTCTCCAATCACCTATCAGTGCAACCTGAGCCCGACAGGGGATCAATGGTAATATTTGCGTGTGCTGGGAGACGCACTTGAGTTTTATCACGTAGAAGCAAACCCAGGACATGACTTGGTGTCTCTTGTACCTCAAGCTCTGCTTATGCAATAAATGTTTCGTTACATAAAATGCTACTTTACAGTTTCATCCTTTGCGCGATGTTGTATGAAAAATTAAGACAATTGAACATTGACCGCTTATCTTTCCTCTAACGACTCTTTCAGCTCCCGTACCCATGCCAATCGTCCTTCAGGGAATATCTCCGCTGTAGCTGGCATCTTTTCCCCGCCCTCCAGTAAAAGAGTGCGAACAATGACTTTACCGGGCATGACATCCTGGCGGTGATAAATATGGCTAGTGCAAGTCTTGCAAAAGTAGCAGTGTACAAGTTTCCCTTTCTCCCGTTAGCTTTTCATCAATCTCCATCTTGATCCATACAAAGAATACGAAGTTGACTTTTCGAAGAGAAAATTAAGAGAAAAAGAGACAACTTACCACTAGCACCTTTATACTCATACACACCCACATTTTCCTGCCCACTGACAATCTTCAGAGCCTCCTCACTAACGATTTGATTGCATGAGTACGGTCCGCCTCCAAGGCGCTGGCAGGTCGAGCAATGGCAGAGCACATGCTCAGCATTCTCCAATTTCGCAGTCCAGACAACCCTTTCACAATGACACGTCCCTCTTCTCCATCCCTCTTCAGCATTCAACAACGGATGCACCGCGGCAGCACCAAATAGTACTCTGTCAACGATATCAATCACAACGCTATCTTCAATTAGAGGGCCCGCGGCTTTCGAAAACGCAAGATGCACAGGCTCAGATAGGAGATAGATGTCCAGATCCTCCTGGCATGCGAATTCCAGAACGAAGCCGTGTGTCAGTCCTTTGGAGAACGGTTCCCAGGAGCGATTTTTGCCGGCTTTGAGGGACTGGATTAGTGGGGCGCCGGTGGTAGGATGGAGGGAGGTGGTTTGGAGCGAGAGGAAAGATTTGAAGTGCCGTTCGAGGTCGGTCCAGGATATGTCGGCGCGGTATTTGAAGAGCACGATATGTGTTATGGGAGTTTGTGTATTGTCCATTGTGGGAGAGTTGGTTGAAGATGGAGTGAGTACGATTGTTGACTTGGATAGGCCGCTGGTAGAGAGGGCATGTGGAGTGGAGCGCATGTAGGAGAAGAGAGGAGGGAATAGAAATTCAAGAGATATCTAATGTTAATAATTGGACATATAATCAAGAGGTATCATAGTTTCGTTGATCTTTTACCTTTTTGAAGGCGTGATTCGAAGTAACCGGACCAGCTCTCAACGTAGTAACAAAGCCCGAACTAGAGCGACCAAGTCCACATATAGCAATCATCTCCACCTCTGCATGTTGCAACGCGTAATAAAGTTCCCTGGATGTTCCTTAATGTAATATTTTGGTACAATCATTGAATCCGCGCAAGAAAAATCGTTGGACCTTGAAACACAAGGCGCCTTTCAAGTACTTCCACTCCGCACAAATGCAGGACAATGCACCCGATACTTATCTTGAATTAATCGATCTATACATTTCCACGCCTATTTCTCTTTCCCTCCCTCCTTCACAGGATACACCTTAACCTGCTCATTCGCCCTAACAATCGCCTCGCGCGCCCCCTCCCACGTCCTCCTCTTGCCCGTCTCAAAATAGCGAAACGCATGCGCCGTCTCCACCCCATTATTCATCAACCAGCTCATCTTGGGATCCTTGAAGAAGAACTTCCACCCCGCCCATCCCCAGCCGAGATTCTGCATGCCCGTGCCTGCGACGTCATGCAGGAAGTCTTGGAATTCCCACGTTTTCACTGCCGAGGGGTTGAAGCCGAGCGGGTCGAGGCGCCAGCGGGTTGCGAGCCACTCGTGATGCGAGGAGATGGTGGTGTTCATTTCGGCGCGGGATGGGAGAGGGTGTACGCCTCGGAAAATGTTCGAGACGGCCATGGACTGCACGTCGTTGAAGGAGAAACCGTTGTTTTTGCCGTAGGCTGAGTGGCACAGCATAGCGATGGAGGTGGCGTGTTGCGGGGGAAAGATGTTCATCCACAGGCGAACGAGGTCTGGGCCGTCGTAGTTTGAGGGCCGGCTGGTCTCGAGGAAGGGCGTGAGGGAGAAGTCGGCGGAGTAGCCGGTGGCACAGATCACGGCGTCGATGTCGTCCAGACTTGTGCCATCGGTGAGGGCGATGGAGCGTGGACCAGTGAATTGTTTTATTCCGGCGATAGAGGTGACTTTTCCTTCTTGGAGTTGAGGTACTAGACTGTTCGATGCCCCTGGTAAGCTGAGTGTGATGGATGGTGCTGGCAAAAGACGCCATTCTGGATTCAACTTCCCCCAACTACTGCGCATGAGGAAGTGCAGTGCGGTGTCAGCACTCCATTTATGCACTGCTGGAAGGCGGCGTTGCAGGAATGCGCCCATCTGACGGCGTCTCCAAGTTACTAATAAGTCACCGGGTACACCATTCCGCCATGTCGGAAGGATGTACGCTCCTCGTCGATGAGACATGTATACTTTGGATGCGTCTGGTAAAAGGTTGTTGATGACATCGGACGCAGTGCTGGAGGTACCAACGACGACAACATTCTTTCCTTTGAATTCATCGGCTCTGGATCAAGTAAGTAAGCATTAAAGTAGGAAGATCTCTTTGCCAACCTCCTAAATTGCTGCGCATGCATCAGCGGGCCCTTGAATAACTCCTTCCCCTCAAAATTCGGCATGTTGGCCTTGGTTTGATACCCATGACAAAAGACTACTTTGTCAAACTCTTCGGCTTTCTCTTCGCCATCGACTGTCATTTGCACGCGCCATCTTGCATCGTCTTCTGTCCTTGTCACGCGCGTAACTCTAGCGTTGAACACAATATTCTTTAGCAAATCAAAGTGCTTTGCATACAGCTCAATGTACTCTTGAAACTCGTCTGAAGAGAGATGACTTGGGTACTCTGTATCTCGTTAACAAGGCTCCGCTTCAATATTTCCTTGTTTTTGTCTTTCTCTAAGTCGACAAAATGCAACTTTAATATCTAGAGAATGGAAAATAATACTTACTCTCTGGCATCTCAAAGTCAGTCATCCCGCAGGTATATTTACTAATGAGCGCACGAGTTGCTACTGAGGTCAGCTTTTTCAGGTACTTACCTTGAACCATCCCAATTATTCAGCCAACACCAAGGAAAGAATTGAAAAAACATACAAGGCAGTGCACTAGTCATAGTAGTGTCCTCTGTATATGCCCATAGCCCGCCGACCCTTTCCCTCCGCTCAAAGCACGTAACGCGAAATCCATCCTCGCGCAGTGTTTTCAGCATAGAGACGCCGCATGTTCCTTTCGCCAATGTGTTAGCTGCGGCTATAAGGCGCTGTGATTGAACTTTTAAGGGGCCAAGAGGGAAGAGCGTGTTGGTGGATTCAGCGTACCTGAGCCTATGACGGCAACTGAGGGCTGAGCCATAGGTATCCGCCTAATTGTACCTAGGGTGTCCTAGCTGTAAGTCCCCAGATGTGTTCTACATACTTAATTCCTTCACGGAACAAGCGTCCTTATATCTTCTTGGTGCAACACTCATGTACCCTTGCTCCTACCGCCTATCGCTCACCCGTGCTGACGTGAGCCTACAACAGCGGAACGCCTCACTCCCCAATCACATTGCTGTCCGCGTACCCTCAGAAATCTCAAATATATTGTGGCATAGATCTACCCAAAGGAGATACTACAATTGATGCGTACGCGCGATGGCCTGGTCATGATTAGACGAAAGACATGCCTCGGTTCGGCTAGACGTTCAAGTGTGAAATACAGGGCTCCATGGAGCAATAGCGACATGATACTACTAGACGATGTATGACCACCGAAACAGGCAATCAATGTGGCCAAAACTCACATTTCCGGTATTTATCAGTAAGCACTTCTCAAATCAAGATTCAAGACCGCCTCGCAGGTAAAGTTGAACTTCTAATAGGCAGCTGGTAGATCTTGAAGGAAGAGTTAAAAATTAGATGTCTTATATGGCGGTAGTAAATAAGGCACAGCGGATCAAGGTAACACTCCTCCAGACCTTGCGGAGGGACAACGACAAGCTCACCATGACAAGCCTATACACCTCCCCGACAACAAACCATACAAAATCCAAATACTCTCCCTGCGAGATACCACACTTGACACAACCTCCGCATCATGGCTTCCTTACCACCCACCACATACCCACCAGCTGGCCGAATAGGCCCCAGACGCTGACTTCGTGACCCGAAACCGTCATCTTTATCCAACGATCTCGACTCTTCATTTAGTCTTACTCAACAAGACCTCGGGACATGAAGAGGTTTGTCGAGTACGCCAAAGTATGGTAGGTATTATTAAATGTATTAATCTCTGCCTAGACTGGTGGTGGTGGTATACAGTAGGATAGTAGGTAGTATTACAACTCCTCTTCTTCCACTCTTCCTTCGTCTTTCCGTCCAAACTCAACTCTGGCGGTATGGTATACTTTCTACCTCACCAAGCCAATCCCATCCACTATCTATATTCCTCCTTTTCGAAAAGGGTGGATGGATTTGCGACACAATTCGTCCAATCAAATCCAGGTCAATCCATGAAACCCAAAAACGCCAAACCGATGCAAATGTCTTCTACACGTATCAATACCAAGCCTAATAATCTCTCGCAACTCTCATAGCCTAACCCTCCCCTCATCAGGCCGTCCCCCAAACAAACTCATAAATCCATTACTCCTCTCCTCTCCTCCCCTTCTATCCTGCGCTCGACTCCGACTCGGCGGCTCCTCGTCATCATCGCCACCCAGCCACTTCGGCCTCGAAAAAGTAAAGTCATTAGTTTCAAACGTATTCTTGACTCTCGACGCAAAGTTTTCAAAGAAATTCCCGGTATCCTCGTCGTCGTCTTCGATCACAGGGCGACGGCGCTCCGGTCGCGTTGTCCGCTGGGGCTGGGATGAGATTGGGGTGTTGCGATCTGTGGGCGCGGTCGGGGCGGAGGATGAAGAGGAGGGGGTGTCGGTGTAACGCTCGGTCGCTGAGGCTGCGGCAGTTCGCTGCGAGAGGCCGAGGACGTTGCCGCTTGCGCCCTGGATTTCGCGCTCGATGAGGGCTCGGCCTTCGCGCCAGGAACCGGTGCCTGCGTATTGGCCTTGGGCAGCTTCTTCGTCGTCATCGAGAAGGTCGCCGAATCCACATATATTTTTGATTTTTCCGTAGAGTCCAAATGCGGTTGCGAAGACAGGCACGAGGATGAAGATTGGGAAGAAGGCGCTGAATCCCTCTCCCAGTGGTGTAAGAACGATCAGTCTACCTAGGAACTTGTAGAACATGGTGTCCTTCCAGATATTCTTATCCGTCATGGTCAGAAAATTGTAGCTGAGTGGCACAGTCAATTTGGCGACTTGTAGGCCATACCACGTAGCACTCTCTTGGTAAGTATTCCTCTTGACCAACGCTCGATTACCCCAGATCTTGACCTCGGTGAGACTGTAAAAGGCGCAGATGCACATGTAGCATAGCCATGCAGCAGCGATAATCTGGCTGTTGAACCCGATAGATGACCGTCCCGAGGAGTGTCTATGGACAACAGTCCAGCCAATGACGGAAAGTTTCGGTCCACCAAAGTCTTGCGCCTCACGAACGCATTCCGACCAGACGATGGAAATGGATGCGAGAATTGTGATGAACCAGGTAAAATAGGTTAGCGCTGGTATTATGTGAACGTGGAGATGATAACGTGTGTAAGGGGTATGTATAGTGATGCGGTCGAAGATGCCTTTGTTCGCCGGGAGGGAGAGGCTCTTGAATTCCAGGCGTTTGCTGGCTTTCGAGTCGAGGATATCCTGTGTGCGGACTGCTTTGCGGACAACCTGGTCCCATTCGTTCTCAAACCGGCATTTCGCATGTCGCGCTCTCTTCAGCTTCCTCGTGAGATCGGCCAAATATCTTTCGGTGATGACAGGCGGAACCGTCGCCGCACCCGATCGTCCCACTGCACCCACTCTGCTCTCTGGCAGACTCGCCTTCTCGGCCAACTCATCAATCCATTCTTGAAAATCTCTTGCTGTGCCGTTCTTCCGCTGCTTGAGTTGGACAACCTGGTACTCGTACTCGTCCAGCTTCTCGAGCGCGTCATTCAGCTTCTCGTGCACCTTTGGCGCCTGGCTCTGAATCCGCTTGAGCCTCTCACTCACGCTGGCGTATCTGAACAGGCTCCTGGGAAAGGCGACGAGTCCGTGGCCCATGAGATAGATACCCAGCACAAGACCCCAGGCATACGCCAGCGCCATGACCAAGCTCTTGAACGTGTCCTTCTCAAACCCATTCCAGATGACGAGGTATATCGCTCCAACGATGCTGCACGACAGCATGATGAGCCAGTACCGCCCATTGCTCCTGAGCGCATACAGCAGCCTGCTCTTGGGCTCTCGGTATCCACTGTCGCAGTACTCGCCGAGCATGGGCAGGATGGCCCATGTCAGCGCAAAGGTCAGCCAGTATATGACGCGCCAGGACTTGTAGACGACGTTGTCGTTGAGCCAGATGCCGCGCGCGCCCGTGTCGGTGCCGGCGCTGCTGGCGAGGTCGATGGGCAGCAGGACGACGATGCTGGCGGGCAGGGCGATGGCCAGGAAGACGGGGACGCTCACGTAGGCGGGCGTGGTGCGCAGAGGCAGGTAGTAGCGCAACAGGACGACGACGAGCGAGCAGATAGTCAGCAGGGCGACGACGAAGAAGGCCGTCGAGCCCGCGGCCGAGGACGTCATGGTCGAGGATGGGCGGCGCGCATGCAGCGGGGGGTGTCGTGGGTTGGTGGGCGAGGGCGACGAGGGTGAAGGAGACCAAGTGGTGCCTGGACGGGGACGACACGACGCTCGGCCAGCGGCAAAAGGTCCAAGTCCGTGGATGCAGGGCAGGGCGATTATTCGATGCAGACAGCAACGTGCATGTGGCACAAGAAACAGCTGACAGCCGCCCAGGAGTGGAACGACGCGGAACTTCGTCAATCTCGGAATCGGAAAGTACGCGACCCGGCTATCTTTCACTGCTTTGGTAACCAGTACTTACATATGCATTCGCAGTCGTCTTGTTATCTTGAATATTATCCTCCTCTTTCATACAATCCCCAGTGACTCCAACCTGTCCCAACATTTCCCCAGGCAACACACAAAGCCGCCCTGGTGCGACCGCGTCTCACGGGCAATGAATCCAAAAAAAGACCCCTGCAGAGCCGCAAGCAACTCGTCATACACATGCCCTAATCCACTATTACCCCCGTTTAGTCTGATCAAACCTCCTCTGCTTCCATAATCACCCTGTCCCTCGGCCGGCGCACGATGAGCCGAACCCGCAGCCAGGCCCCAAAATACCCTAATGCCCTTTCAGTCGCTCACTTGCATCAATTGATGCTAATTACTCCTCTTTCCAATCGCAGCCACGGCCGATTGCATCATCTTGCCGAATGCTGTTGCGACTGGCGGGGCGTGCATCTGGCCGCCGATTGACTAATTCAACAGCGGCTTCTGTGTATTCCAAATCTGCGTCTGCTGCAACACTGTTGACATTTTCTGCTCGTCTCTCGACTCGTTCTCACAAATCAGTTTGTCAAGGTACGTGATGTTGCCTCGGCCGGGCAGGGCGCAGAGCTCAGCGCAAGCTGTCTCTGGTCTTGCTCGACAGTGTCGATGTCGCAATATAAGAGCAACCAGCCCCACCACACCTCTGCCCTCCCATCTCCATCTCCAGCTCCAGCTCCAACACACACTCCACACATATACTCGCCGCTCACCACAACTAGTCCGTCCACGCCCGTATATCCACCCAACGACATCATCACCAACCGCCACAATTTCCTTCCTATCTCGCATTTTCGGCCGCGCCCATAGCCCCGCCACAATGTCCGCAACAACCACAAAAGTCCAGTCCATCATCGACGAGAACGCCGTCGCCGTCTTCTCAAAGAGCTACTGCCCTTACTGCCGGTCTGCAAAGAAACTTCTTAGCGACAGCGGTGCCAACTTTTATGTGATTGAGTTGGATCAGGTCGGTATGTATATCCCCTCTCTTCTGCTACCCATCTCCACCTCCACCTCCGCCACATTGGAACTGGAAATGGTGCATCTTCATTTCGAGGCAAGTGCTAATATCAATTTACAGACGATGGTTCAGCGATCCAGGCCGCGCTCGGCGAATTGACGGGCCAGACCACGGTGCCCAACATCTTCATCGCACAGAAGCATATTGGTGGAAACTCGGATTTGCAGGCCAAGAAGGGCGATTTGCCTACTCTGCTCAAGGATGCGGGTGCCATCTGACTCGGTGCACCGTCTAAGCTCTGAAAGATTATTGGGCGAGCGATATGATATGGTATATAAGCATTTCAAGACATGAAGTCGGTCTTTAAGAGTCTGTGGAACAGCGATTATCTGGGAAGCTTGACTCGACTTGAATGAACAAATATGAAGAAACAACTATTCACTTCACTGCCATGACACCATCCACCATCCAAAAACACCTCTCCATGAATCTAACTGGGGTAATCTTTCTTGGTTATGTGTAATGATTGCCCAACTATCCTCCTCCAGGGCTTTTCACTTCCTACACCATCTCTCACACTTCATCGCACACTCTCGTCACCTTGAATCAGAATCAACAGGAACAACCCACTGCGTCACGCTCATGCCTTTCATCTATCCCTATCATTACCCATGCATGAATGCTCCTCGTGCCGTCATTCCAACCCAACTACTCGAGTCCTCGGATGCAACACAATCTCCTACGTCTGCATTGCCTCCGTAAAACTCTGCGCCGCCGTGGTTGCAAAATACCTAACATCGACGTCGTCGTCCTGTTGAAGCTTCTCCAGATTCGGTAAGATACTCTTTGTGATGAGATCTGTTGCTTTTTGGCATCCTTGACCAGGCGTGCCGGCCTTGTCGAGCGCGATAACAGTGCCCTGCTCAGGTAACTGCTTCAAAGTTGCGATCAATTGACCATATGACTTGGCCACGTTGAATCGAATGTTGGGGATATCGTCGTTGACGAGCTTGTCCATCATCGGCAAGATTGACTGCTCAATGACATCGAGACTGAGTGCAGGTGCCAGAGTCTACAAACTTGTTAGCGAATATCAATTAGAGTCGTGAAGATTGACGTACCGAAACAGCAAAGCATGTGGTCATTCGGTAAAGGTAGTTGGGATGCTGGCCCATGGCCATGACCTTTGGAACAATCGCATCGTTGGCCCACTCGACGCCAAAGACTTCGGTAAGCTTCTTGAGGTTTTGAGTAGAGGCCTCACGAATCGAGAAGACTGTGTCGCCCAACCAGCTCATGCAAAGGCTGCTCAGCTTCTCATCGAAGAACTTAACTCCAAGCTGAGAAGCGAGAAGAGGAACGTATTCGATAATGGCCAACCGAACGCGCCATTGCTTGTCCTCGGCAAGCTGAACAATTGCGGGGAGAAGCGACTGTGAGAGAAGCTCAATACCAATCACTATTTGCCGTCAGCATGGTTTCACTCAATTACATTTATACCAGATAGACGTACCGTTGTTAACAGATTCGAGTTTTGAAATGATGTTCAACCGAACATCAGGGAACTCGTCCTTGAGCATCTGCAGGAACATGGGAAGGAGGTGTGAAATAGTCCTAAGCAATGTCAGCAAAGGCACGTGTTCACGCGTGGAGATCGTACTCTTCTTTTCCGAGAATCGGGGCCAGCCCACTGATCTGAGTGCCGAGAGCGGCGCGAACATGTTGTGACTGGTCAGAGACCAACTCTTCTATGCTGGGCATGACATCGTGAAGGAGGGTCTCGCGTTCGAGTAAGGCACAGAAGCCTAGATCAGCTGTCAGCGCTGTGCCACAGGCTCAAATTGTCCGTAACATACCTGGAATCTGCCCCGCAATAGCGCTGCGAACCTCCGCCTCTGTGTCTTTGAGTAGTTTTACGAACGCTGGGACAAGGTCTCGGTTCACGACCTCTTCGTCGACGGCTTTCGCAATCTAGAACACATCAGCTTGGACCGTGTCATTCCTCGGTATGGAACCTACCTTTTCGAATCGGTCTGCGACCATGTATCGCACCCTCCAGCTCTTGTCCTCGAACAGACTCCGCAGAGCTGTCAGCAAGACACCATGACTCGACTGCTGCTCTTTTGGTACTGCCTCTGCGATCGCAATCAGTATGTCTACCGTCAGAAGTCGGACGCTATCCTGGTCGTCTGCGGCGAGGTGCTGGAAGAGCGGGATCATCTCTTCAATGACTATGGATGGGGGCATGGCCTTGATGAATTTGGCGAGGTTGTTTGCCGCCTGTCTTCGGACCATGGGGGTATCATCGTGGACAAGCTGGCCATAATGCTGTCTGAGGGCTTCTTGCGAGGGGGGTGTGGCTCGGGTGTAGGGAGTCTGGTACAGACCAGTCGCGGAAATCTTGGACGTAAACCAGTCGGCTTTGGAGAGACGCAGGACCAGAGGGATGAAGGCATCCTCGATCTGCTGCTGTGACAATTCCTCGCAGATCTTGTTCAGGGACTCGACAGCCTAGAGACATTAGCACACCACCCAAGTTATCGAGGGTACAAGACTCTACCTTCTCCCTGACCAGGGGCTCTTCTATGGCGGCAAGATTTTCGAGGGGTGAAAGAAGCACATGCGCGTGCTCTGGGCCGCCTACGTACTCGACGAACTTGCCCAGCTCTTCGCTCAATGCGGTAAGCACTTCATCCTCGTCCTCAACCGACTCTGGGCAACCGGTTAGCTTGGGCGTGCCTTCGGATGGCCTCGTAGGCGGAGTCTTACCATCGAGGAAGGGTATGAGTTCCTCGCGTGTCCGCTCAGCGCCTAAGGCTAAAGCGATGGTGTTGAGGCGGTGGATGGCGTTCAGCCGCAGCATGACATCGTCATGCTTGAGCTCATCGATTAAGACGGCGATTGGGTACAGCTCGTCATTCTGATTTGCGTCCATGCTGGGCGAGCGTAGGGTTCACGGGGAGAGGGGACGGGGCGATGGGGTTGCCCGCGATGGATGCAGGCGGAGCAGCGCAGGTGGGCAATGCGGTGAAGGGCGAATTGAGGATAGCGAGCCCCTGGAAGCTGGTGAGTGCGAGAGTGCGGGGTGGGGGGTGCCGTGGCAGGAGCAGGGCGGCGTGGTGTTGACGTACCTGCTGTTTGGCGAGAAGCGAGGAGGGGTGTTTGGGCACGCAGGGCGACAGCGGGCACGGGAGTGGCGGCGGGGGGCGGTTGCGGTGAGAGAGCTGTCGGCCCTGGGTCTAGCAGTAGAGCGCTGGTGGTGATGGGGACGGGTTACTTTGGAGTCTGGGCAGGGCAGGATAGCAGTTCGTGAAGAGCATAGTGGGCTGCTCTTTCCCAGTGCGAGTGCTGCGCTAGCGGACCACACATGGCCCGAGCGTCCAGGCGCCACTCCTCAGCCACGACTCAACCACTGCCCTGCACTCACCAGCCACCAATCCCAGCTGGCCATTCTCACCTCTGTTCATTCGCTCGTCTATTCAGGTCAGGTTCCCTCTCTCGTCCAATCTCCCTGGCTCGAGTTGCTGCTTGCTCCTACCCACAGCACGCATACTGGTTGTGGCAGCAGCACTTACTGCTGCAGCCCTCCGTCCATGTCGCCGCCCCGCCTTTAGCGTCACGCGTAAAAAGACGTGCCATGGAGAATCGAGGCCCTTCAAATCGTTACACCAAATCCTCCGACTAAGGAGGCCAACGCCGCCCGATATGGACCGTGATTCACCCCCCAGCCCAACGGAAGAGCACACCGCTCCAAAGTCAACCTCCCCGGAAACGCAGCCCCTCCTAGGACGACGTGCTTCATCCATCTCACAGGCCGCAAAAGAGTTGCCAAAACAGCTCACAACTCGACATGCCTTTGCCGTCCTGGTCACCCTTCAAATTGGATCTGGTATTTTTGCATCCCCAGCACAGGTCGACAGCAATGTGCCCTCGCCCGGTGCTGCTCTTCTGGTCTGGGTTCTCGGAGGTCTTTTGTCATGGGCCGGGGCGGCGTCTTTTGCCGAATTAGGAGCTGCCTTGCCCTTCAATGGAGGCATGCAAGAATATCTCCGCCATGTCTATGGCGACACAGCTGCCTTTTTAATGGCTTGGATCTACATCATGGCCGTCAAACCTTCCTCCATGGCCATCCAGAGCATAGTAATTGCAGAGTCAATTGGCTCAGTCAGTTCAGCTGGCTCTGGTAGCAGTTTGGACGCGGGTGCTCTTAAGCTCATCGCCTCTATCGCCTTTGTGTCCATGGTATTGCTCAACTCGATCAATACCAGGCTGACGTTGAGACTGAGTGAATCTTTCACTGTCTTTAAGCTCTCGACTGTGGCTCTAATTGTTGTCGGTGGACTCGCTGCCGTCATTGCACACTTCGTGAATCCTGACTCATCCTTGACTGGTTCCAGCGACTGGTACTCGAAGAATTGGTTTCAGACTCGGCCCACCGTGTCTGACGGCCAAACTATTGATTGGACTTCCATCAGTACCTGGGACCGCTACGGCCATTACTGTGCAGCAATTTACGGGGGGCTCTGGGCTTATGACGGCTGGGACAATGTATGTTGAATTCGCATAAGACAAGAACTATTCTGACCACAATTCAGGCCAATGTAGTTGCTAGCGAAATCCGAAATCCCGGAATTGCTCTCCCGAAAGCTATCAAAGCCGCCATGGTCGTCGTTCTCGTTTCATTCGAGCTCGTCAATATTTCTTACTACATTCTCGTCCCATGGAACACAATAAGTACCAACAATGCAGTGGCTGTGGCTGCAGCAACATCCCTTCTGGGCCGGTCTGCCGGAATCGTCATCACCATTCTTGTCGCTGTTTCTTGTGCAGGCTCCATCACGAGTAATGTCTTCTCAGCCGGTCGACTCACAATGGCTGCATCGCAGCGGCACTATTTGCCACCTTTATTTAGCAAACGTGGCCTACCGTTGAGTCGCGAGGTTGATAGAGAGGACGATGCACAGCCCTCCACATTTGACGCTCCAATGTAAGTCATCTACACTCTGTTCCGCCATGAACACTAACACAGTCTCAGTTATGCGAACATGTTGATGCTCATCGTTACACTTGTTTACATTCTCACTGGAAGCTTTCGAGCACTACTAACCTTTGTCGGTATGGCAGAATGGGTCTTTTATGTGAGCACAGTGGTTGGATTGCTCATACTTCGCCGTCGAGAGCCACAACTGGAGAGACCTTACAAACCCAATATTCTACTACCTATGACGTTTATCATTGTTGGGTCATTGGTCATTATACGGTCTGCCATTTTCGCACCGCTTCAAAGCGGAGTCCTCGCAAGCTTGTTGGTGATTGGCACCGTCATAAGCATGCTTCGCCGGCGAAACAACGTTGCAACCTGACGATAAAACTTCAACGCCGGCACTATAATCATCTGCATATAGTCATTGCTTTCGTCTAAACATTATTCGTACTCGACATCATCATCACTATATACATGCTTATATCCATCCTGGGCCTGGCGCATTTGCCTTAGGATGTTCTGTCTCAACAAGTGCAACTTCCTCAGCACTAACCACCGATACGCTGGTATTCTGCTTGTTACCAGCGGCTCTTTCCTTTTCATCCTTCCTCATGCGACTAAACCTCTTACTACCCCAGCTTCCTGATACTTTGATGTTCGAACTCGTAATCAACATCCTTTCGAATATAGTGTCTTTGAAAACCCTTCTCAATAACGGACGTAATGTTGGCATAATGCCTGCCACAAGGTAGATACCTGACTCTGCGATCGTCCAACACAAAGGCCTTACATTTTCATATGTAATGTCACGGAAATCGGTGACCGCCAAGAAAGATTGGAAGCGCATAATCGCGGCAACGATTCCGAGAAGGCAAATGCTAAATACCACAATGAGGCCGATTCTGACAGGGCGTGATACATTGAGCTTTGCCAACGCTGGAATGGGAAGCGAAACGATAATTAGTGTCGTGACGACATTGGGGATGCCGAGGAACCGCCATAATGAAAGAGCAGGAATGGCGCAGCTGCTTTGTAACCGGGGATTCCATGTATGATTGAAAGGACGGCAATTGAGAAAGGGAATCAGGATCTGGGCGATCATGATTGCAACAACGAGTCCGAAGGTCGCATTGATGCACATTCGATATGTTCTGGATGCCTGCCCAAATATCCGGTGAAACAGGCACAGTGCGCCGAGCTTCGAAAACGATGTTGTGAGCGGGCAAACAATCTGTAATGCAAAACTGAGCTTCAGAGCGGTCGTTATTGCCGGAGGATCTAGTGCGGCAAGGTGTCTTCCTGCGCCGCCGAGTTTGATCAAAACTGTGGTACTATCAGCACAAGAACCGCGTTGTTGTTCCTGAGATGGACTTACGAAATCCAATTGTAATCTTGCCCACGCATACAATATACGTCAACGTCATGAGTATCTCCATCCACATATTCGGCCTTTCCCCCTTCGCGAAATATCGTGAAAGGAAAAGGAATGCCATAAAGATTGTTTCAATGGCCAGAAACACAATGCTCGTCACCAGCAACGGCATGCTACCATCCTCGGCAAGATACTCCGACGAACGTGGTGGTCCATTTGCGTTCATTGTAGGCGTCTCGAGTTGTCGCAGCAATTACACGACGAGCTGTTCAATACGAGGCGTGCGATCGCTTTTCAGTAAATATCCCTCCGTTCCACCAAGCGGTCGGTACTAAGCAGCCAAGCGCGGACGATGCGGTGTACTCTTAAAAGTCATCAAATACCACTGCGTTGGGAGGTACAGCCTCGCCGGACCTGGCTGTTAATCTATGCGACCATGTAGTGCCGGTAAGCAGCAAGGGAGCAGTTGTGCTACATCCGCGTTGCACGACGGCAACATTTGGATGAAGAGATGGCGTCCAAAGACTTGATTCTAGCAGTGATTCGTGCTCGTGTGCGAATAGCCGATGGATTTTTGGCGCATTACATACCGCTTTCATAAGTGCGAGCTGGGCTTGTGGTGTACGAAGACTGTAGGTGTCTGAAAAGGGAAACTGACGTTTCGCTGAGAGCTACCGTACGAACTCCACGTTCAATGTTTGCTACGAGATCTCTGATGATCTAACGGTCTACAGAGTAACCACCGTACTAAACTACGAGATGTACTCCTAATCCACTCCTATGTATCTTCAATAATCACCCACTACTTTCCAGCCCGCTCGCCTAAGACCGTCCTTGTACCACCTTCCTCACCTCGCATCCGTCACGACAGATTCGCCCCCTACACCCCAAGCACACTACCAAACAGCCTCACCAAGACTGCGCTAAACGCCCACGTTCTCTCAGACCTCTTTACGGAGTATTGCAGTGTAAACAGCTTTGGGGGCCCTCCGCAGTCTCGCCGCCGATCCGTGCAGCGCGCTACACTGTATTGGTGGTGCTGCAGCACGCTACGGGGACCAAGACGGAGTTTCACGACAGCGTACTACGTATTTTTGGCGAGGTGGAAACTTGAAAAGGGGATGTATGGATGATTAGGAGGCATTAGGGATCTGTGTGATGGGGGAGGTGATAGTGATGGGGAGGTGTGTGACGGACAGCTGTATGATGGGGTAGGCACTTAGATAGTCCACCGGTGTTGTATCTCTTCACAGATAGCTAGGTACGTTTTGGTAGTCACTATAGTGGCTATGAAGTAAAGTCTAAGGTATACAGAGGACGCGACTAGCCTACTTAGCTACCTACTTAATCCACTCACAGTAATACCATACTCCGCTCTCCCAAACTATCGCAAATCGCAAATCGCAATCGCAAACCACACTCTGTCCACTAGAGATCCCAATAACCAACACAACAACCAAATACAACATTACTTAAGTAGGTATATCTATCCCAAACCAAGCTCCCCAGCACCGCACGGAAGCAGCGCTCCGAGGAAAGCCCACGCGCCTTCGGAGATTTCATTCTGCCCAGCTGCCCACGCGCGCGCCCGTGGCCCAACCCAACCCACTGTGCAATCGCTGTCCGAACGGTGTTTCGAAATGACGGATGCATGGGTCCGTGGCTATGGAGGGAAGGAATGCGTGGGTATAGGTACTATAGTGACGAGTGTATGTACCCTGATTGAAAGGGATACGCGGGAAGGAGGGGGTGATTAGGGGTTTGGGAGGGCGAGGTACTTGCGGTACGTGTATGCTTACGTGGAGGGGGTTGAGGGGTTAGGGGGGTCGGTAGGTGCGGGTTAGGAGAGTGTGGAGATGGAGAGGGTTTGTGCAGGTATATAGGATTAACTCTATAAGTCGAGGCGAAGTAGAGAAGAGAGTAACTTGATCACACAATTACAGGTCGGTTCCGATGGGGCAAATTGAAAATAAAGCTCAACCAAGCTGCTCTTAGCATGCACATACACGAGGGTTAACCGCTTCTTTAAAGTCATGTTTCAAATTTCCAGAACTGTTTTAATTTGCCTTTCACTTAAAGGCTGCAACGACAGGACTAACAATTCTTTTAACAAAATTGTCAAGTTAACAGTCTCCATAACTCTAGACATAGAAAACGGTGACCCATGGTGCAGAAGGCTGAGTCAGCTGTCCTCCAAATCTAGGCAACCAAACAGCTATTGCACCGCCACCGCTGCCTTCCTTACACTGTCATAGCGGAGTTCAACTTTGGTGCTACAACCTTTGGATTCCTTCAAAGATTCCTTTTCTAATCTGAATTCGTAACGTCTTGGTAGCCACTTGTAATCGGAATTTAACTCTCGCGATATCTTTGCTCCGCAGTTTCCAAGGCTGAAAGAGAGTCGCTTTCTAGCTCGTTCATTTAACTATGGAGGGTTGCTACGTTACCCGCATGCGTTGTGGGATGTGTGGATTTGAACTTCCTCCTAACTCCTGTCCGATCAAACTTGCAGATGGCGCCCGCCTAGTCGATGTATGGAATCCTAGAGAGGTGGTTATAGCGCAGCGAATGCCGACCTCTCGTCCTTACGATACAGAGATCCATGAAAAAGAAGTCACGCATCGAAAACCCGGGTGGAGAATGGATATCAATAGTTTTGCGAACTCGGCAGAGCGAGGCTGTTTGAGCTGTCTTTCCATCCATAAGGTATTAGATGCGTACCGTCGACAGGCCCCCCAAGTTCGACAGGAATTGAGTCGCATTACATATAGTGCAATCAACATTCTACATTGGAGTCACCTCGAAGATGGGCTCCATAAAAGTCAGGCTGAGTTTGAGTTTTTCCATGAAAAAGGTGTCGAAGGTGAATTCATCGCCTTGTTAAGTGCTAGGGTGCAGCTGATAATAGATTTAGGCCCTGCATCCATCGGCGCACGTAATCTACTTCCAGGGAATACTGAAAGTGAATCAACTCTGAATAGGCTCCGGAATTGGCTGGACGACTGCGTTTCCAATCATTCAAAGTGTGGTCATGCAGTGACCGCGCATCGCCCAACACGTCTCTTGCACATTCATAGCCTGGAACCTACGCCGTACATCTCCTTGGTCGATGACTGCAGTAATGTCGAGAATTACGTATGCTTATCGCACTGCTGGGGTAGCAAACTGCCTGTCTGCCTGACGCAATCCAATCTGCTTGAATTCAAGACCGAAATACCTTGGGAGTTGCTCCCGAACCTTTTCAGAGATGCTCTCAAACTAACGGTCAAGCTGGGATTTCAATACATCTGGATCGACAGCCTTTGCATTATGCAAGATAATGTGAAGGACTGGCATAGGGAGGCTGCTTCAATGTCGACTATCTACCAGAACGCCAGGCTCACTATATCTGCGTCAAAGTCTCGTGACAGCTGCGATAGCCTATTTTCGCAGGCTTCTTCGTTGCACACATCTAACGAAGTGACAAAGGTCAATGATTGCACGATATATCTTCGAAAATACCTAGATCATCCATCCTGGCCCAGTTCGCATATCCAAAATAAAAAAGCCGATCTACCACTTCTTGCTCGAGCCTGGGTTTATCAAGAACGTCTGATATCACCTCGCACAATTCATTATACTGCGAACGAACTTGTATGGGAGTGTCGAGAGGAACTCCTCTGCGAATGCAGCACGTGCGGTACCGATAAAATCTTTCCGATGCCGAAAGTGAGCCATCAAGACCTCTTCATGGCGCCCTCAGTGGAAGTCTCGGAAGTGATGAGAAGATGGAATTTCATCGTACACGAATACTCCGGACTTGATCTGTCATTTGCCGAAGACCGACTTCCTGCCATTTCTGGAATCGCACGACAGATGCACGGCAGTTTCAAGCATTTGCTTGGAAACTACGTGGCAGGAATGTGGACTCAAACAATCCTAAACACCATCTCCTGGCAACTCTCTCTTGCACCACTTGCTCGGCCGCATCCCAAATTCGCTCCGACGTGGTCTTGGGCATCAGTAGACGGTTGCGTTTACATCAATTCATTCGAGTATGCCGACTGGGTCGACGAAAAGATCTGTAAGCACATGGAGTTCCTTGACTTCAGTGTCGAGCCTGCGGGGCCTGATGATTTCGGCATGTTGAAATCTGCAAAAGTACGTGTGCGCGGATCGTTCTTCGCCGGCACGTTGGAGTACAAGCGGTACGACATTCTCGATAAAACGGTCTGTAAAGTTATAACAAAGAGCATACGTGAAAATTTCCTTCCAGACTATGCTTTCTTTGACCCAGGCCCAGACCACATCGAAAAAGGGACTGCGGTATATTGTTTGAGAATTGGGTTGCAGGAAGTTGACTGTGATCACTATGCGGTTAAGGATCTTGTCCTACGTTGTGTTAGCGAGGAAGATGAATTGTACGAGCGGATTGGAATCGTGCATGTGACTCATGTTCACATATCTGGGTCGTGGTTTAGCGCTACAGATGCTCTTGCGGAGCAGAAGGTCATTACTTTAATATAGAAATGACATGTTCATGATTTTTTGTGATGAAGGATTTGGGTTCTTTTGCATAATATGCTCTCAGATACGTCCCGGGACCTTCACAACAATGAAGCAAGCCTGGTCTGGAAACTACATCATTTCCCTTACAATTGGTAAGTATCTTGAAATCCGGCAAGCGACAGAAAATCTCCCTGCAGTAAGGCACGATGGAGGGACTGATAGGTGTAATTTATCCGCCGTTCGTTGGGCACGATCGAAGGTGTGGCATCAAACGTGCAGCAACACCATTCACCGCGTCCACAGTGAACACGACGAACAACACACTACTTTTCACAGTCGGACACCAACTATGACTAAAAATAAAGCCATGTCATTTTCGCCGTAGCTTCCCATAAAGTACAAGAGCAAGCTTGAACTACGAGCCCATTTGGTGCCCAGCCAAAAAGGTTGCAAAAAAAAAGTGCAAAAAAAGAATGTACTGACATAAGCCCGATGCGGGGGTCGAACCTGAGGATATTGTAAGTATATGGCAGATGTGATTGGTAGTGTGGGGTAGACGTACCCGCAACCTTGAGATTGCAGAGAGATCAATCGTTCTGTGGGAACGTGAATACTCTAAGAGTCTCACGCTCTACCGATTGAGCTAACCAGGCTGGTTGTACTGTTGATGGAAGAATTGTTCTTTTAATGGAATATATCCACCTATATTATTTTGAAGCGCTGGAAAGAAAAAGAGATGCGTTAAGCGCCAGCGTGTGACTGCCCTGCGGCATGTGTTAGGTACATCGGTCCCGTGGTGCAAAATTTTCTGTGCTCCGGGAATGGATTCGCTTCATTGGCTGGTGCATAGTGTGGGGACTCGACAATCCGTTCATAGTCTTCGTGAAAACACGATTTTGTTTCTCAACCCGCCCTGAATCAATATGGCTATCTGTGTGTAAGGTTATTATGATGGTAATTACGGACTACTTGCTTTTCAATGCGCTCAAAGTACAGGAAGAGTCTTTCAACAGTGATTCATCACGTGAACATTAGCCCACTATAGGCACAATGAATTCCTGCATGAATCTTTCCCATTTTTACTATTGATCAATTCTTCCAGGGCAATATTTTGTGTAGGAATATCTCTGCTATATTCTCTAATTCCCCAATTGCCCCTGACCTACCCTACTTGGCCTGCGCGCCAGTATCCTATGCCTATTAGCAACAACTCCAAAGCTCCAAACACAAACCGCAAAGGATAATACATACCAGATAAACCTGATAAAAGTCCATCTTCACCCTCCCATCCTGCTTTACCAAGTGCGCCCTCGCAGCCCAATCAAGCCCCGACTCGCCACCCGCTTTGAGTCCGTACTTCACAGTCCCGTAAAGCATGACTTCATCGGCGTTAGGGCCAAAGGGGAAGATCTTGATGGCCCTGTGTTTGCGCGACGACACTTTTTCCCACATTGCTGTGCGGAGGGCTAGGATCTCTGTGCTTTTGTGTAAGTGGGAGGGTGGTCGAGTTGGTGGAGGGGAAGCAGCAACACAACGTACCATCGGACCCAACAGCCTTTTTCGTCGCCATGATTAGCGTGGCATCTTTGGTGAAGTTCTTTATGTATTCATTGTGTGCATCTGGGGTGTCCGAGATGGCATAGAAGGACTCGAAGAACTGCCTGTAGGCGGGGTCGAAGTCGAGAGAGGGGTAGTCGGAGGCGTAGCTGCTCATTTCGTAGATTGGTTATCTGATATGGGGAGGGAAGAGTCGTTGTACCATTTTGGGGCGAGGTGGTTTGCGGATATGGGGACCCCACGGCTACGGTGTCGGGTATGGGACAGCTTGAGTAATGGCAGATGGGGCAGCAAAGGTGGGTCGGCGATAGCTCGGTAACACTACATCCGTATGACTTTTGCACACCTGTTACACCAACATTCTCTGACAAGTCTAGAGGTAAGGCATTATAGATAATGGGGAAAAGGTAAGGATCAGAGAATGAAGAAATATTACAAAGGTGCAGAGGTAGCTTCTTCGGGCATATACAGTGCAGTTTGCTCGTGCAATGTAGGTATCCGAATCTGTATCATTTCCGAAAGTGACATGATCGACTACTATCTCCTAATCTTCTCATAATATAGCCAAAGACGCTACGATTGTGTATAAGTAGATAGCCAGTGCAAACTTCGGGTTTTCTCATCAGCATTTCCCCTCAGTACTCACACCATGTCACAAAGACCATAGGACACTCCAAGTTCTGCTAGAGTAGGATATCCATTCAACTAGTAATTGAATCAACTCTTAGCATCCTAAGGAAATATTCCACATATTCAGGAACCAGTCCTAGTCAAAACATCTCCCAATTGTCCTGCCTCTTCACCTCCTACTCATAATCCAACCAAATCGGCACAGCCCTCTTCCTCTCCTTTCCTTTCCCCTTGGCCTCCGCTTCATTTCCATTCCCCTTCCCCTTTCCCTTTCCCTTCCCCTTGCCTTCGCCCTTCCCATTTCCCTTCCCTTTCCCCTTAGCCACAGCAGGTGCCGTCCCGTTCCCCACCGCCGCACTACTAATACAGCTGACATTATCCGCCGCAGCAACTGGTGCAGGGACAACAAGGACTTGGCCAACATCGATGATGTCCGGATTAGCGATCTTGTTTGCTTTGGCCAGGTCGCAGACTCCGACGCCGTTTGCGGCGGCGAGGCGGGCAAGAGTGTCTCCTGCGGCGACGGTGATGGTGCCGTTTGCTGCCGCTGCGGCGTGGGCTGGTGGTGGAGGAGGAGCCTCAGTTGGTGGAGGAGGAGGAGGAGCGGTCTCTCTTGGTGGTGGAGGAGGAACCTCACTTGGTGGCGGAGGAGGAGTCTCTTTCCCTGGCGGAGGAGGAGCCTCAGTAGGCGGTGGAGGAGGCGTTGCAACACCAGACGGTGGTGTGGCGACTTCAGCAGGCGGAGCCGGATGCGTAGGGGGAACAGCAGCTTCAGACGGTGGCGTAGGTGGATGAGCCGGAGGTGTAGCAACTTCACCAGGCGGAGCCGGAGGAGCAGGATGAGCTGGCGGAGTAGCAGCTTCAGCAGGAGGCGTAGGCGCCGCTAAATCCCCATCCATCAGCCATATTCCAAGCCTTCAAACTACCATCTCAACTCACCGGCAGCCATCTCCTTCTTCACCAAGTGCACGTGATCATGAACGAATGGGTGCGGTGCAGACGACGCAGTCTGAACAAGGAGCGCAGAGAGCGCAAGGAGAATGGTGGAAGACTTCATTGTAATGCAGCAGCGATGGTAACAGTTTTTTTCAAAAATCAACCAGAAAGTATGGTATAGAAACTAAACACACCAAGTAAGGAACTGTGATCGAGCACTGCTCGATATCGTATCGTATCGTATCGTAAGACGTCTAAAAACACTACAAGGATCGACTCTGCACTCTGCACTCTTCATTCTCCTCATACTACAACACATCTATATATCTCCATTCTCCCCTCTGTGCCTCAGGCTCCTCTCCGCCATCCCGCGTCTCCTTCCGGAAAGAAACCGTAAAGGCGGGTAAGGATGGTGATGCAGAAATCCATGGTGCGATCCGCATCGCGGGAGAGGAAATTATCTGGAGACCTATCTATGCAGTTAGGTTGGTATCGAACGTTGGTGGTAAGGGACGTTGGCTGTCAAGATAGCTTGGCGGTAGGCAGGTGGCGGGATGGCGGGCGTTTGGGACCGTTGGGCACTGCGAAACGAGGTTTGTTAGTGGTCCCGTGTCGTTCTAGGGTGGGTATTTTAGAATTTTGGTAGTTGGTGGACGTTAGTGAGCGTATGGGAGGAGCATGTGCTGAGAAGATGAGTTGACTCGACTCCTCGCTTTGTTGAAACCGAACATGGCGATATAGAAAATTCGATATAGTACCTGTCAACAAAATCCCAACATAGACATTGAAGTCTTCCAAACTATCAAGACGATTCGAGAAGCTTGTTTCCGAAGCTTCGATGAGCCTAGCAGCATCTGGCACAGGTTGCAGATCAGACGCATTGATGTGACAGCCGAAACAACCGACACCCACATAGCGGAACGCAACTGGTCTGAGGATGGCAAGGTGAAAACGAGTTGGAATTAATGAAGGGTCGTTAATATGCAATATTTAAAACAGCGGATTGAAATATGCCCGCGCTCAAAAACTAAACAAACAATAATAGAGGCAGAGGTGGTCTCTGCAGCGCGATCTCAGATCGCCGGATATCTCGAAAAAACAATGCTAAGTTTAGAATCTGATCACATTTATGCAACACCCAATGAGACCAATCGGCTCTTGATATCCAACGGTCTCATAGCTGGCATAACAACAACACTAGAAATAGTGCCCATGCTCACAACCGAAACGTATCCCGGCGCAAGCTCGTTTGCCAGGACATCGATGCACTTCATGGCTTCCTCCTTCGAAATAGGCGTGCGGATGGAACCTTGCAATGATTGGAGTAAAGTGGTTGTCGAAAAAGAAACCCGAGCGCCAGGCTTGCTTGCGCAGAGAAGAGATAGTACGCCAACAACTTCTGGTGCACGCTGGAGGGCGGCCCTTCGCTGGAGCTCTGCCGGAGAGGGCGCTTTTGGTCCAGATTTTGCTGCTTCCTGCTTCGCAAGGATTCTGTCCAAGAGGTTGGTTTTTCGCACGGAGGCAAATTCGGTGATCTTTGCTTGAGCCGGGGGCGCTGTCTGGTCCTGAAAGGTTGCCTCGTTTTCCTTCCCACTAGATGGCCGAGTCTTTTTCTGTGCACGTCCTTGCTGGACACTCTCTTTGAATTCTCTAAGTCGTTTGCGGCCTTTCTCTTGTAGCGGTGTTAGAGTGGCCAGAGAAGAGCAGGTTGTGATTTCGGCTAGAGGAAGCTCGCTGAGGAACTTTGACATTGAGGTGTCGTCCAAGAATGTTTCCATGCGCGTCTGGTTACCAGTCGCCTTTTTCGCTCGGCTTCGTCCTCGTTTTGGCACTGCAATAGGACGACTAGCCAGATTCTGAGAAATGGTCCACCGTGACCACAAACTTTCCAAGCCCTCTCTGAACATGTCCTGTAATCCTTGCTCGTTGATGTGTGTCATTCCGCCCATCAGTGGGGTGTCTTCTTTGATATCGATGCAGATCTTGCCGCGGCCATAGTCGGAGAGATGGTACGGGTTGTTGTGACCAGACGGGCCGTTGTCGAGCACGCCAATTAGCAGTCTGATGTCGTCGTATGTGACTTTGCGCTGGCGCCAGACGTTTGTGGTAGACGCAGCGATGTCGCGCAGGTCGGCGGGTGTCGAAGTGCCATTGTGCGCATAGTGCAGCGACAACGCGGTGAGAAAGGAGGAGTGGAGCGCAAGGAGACTGACGAGCTCAGCCGGGAGCTGGCCTGGAGCAATGGGCGACATTGTCGGTGCGTATGGCGCAATGAATAGAAGGATATGGGGGAAGAATCAATGCAGACACGAAGAATGGACGGCGGTGGGTGTGTGGATGGGGGTTGTGGATGGGATAGCGGTCGTGTTTATCTGCCGAGGGGCTGGCAAAACAGGAAACAGCGCCCGACGCGACTTCCTTGGCGCGTTCGCGACGTGTTGAGCCCGTCGACGAATCAGAAGGCCGTATTCTATCGAACCACTTCAATTCCTCGACACGGTTAGAGAGTGCTTTGCCAGTCATTTCAAGTCTTTGGGCCAACTTGGCGCCAGCCTTTACTCATGATTCGCACCTCTTCTCAGACCCTCCCTGCCTACCAAGTCAACGACTGTTAACGCACCAAAGAGGGACAAGTAACAGACAATACTCATCAACGTCATTGAAATTCGTATTGGAGAACCTTCGCCTGAATGCGCCAGTGCTCAATAGCAAATGCAGATATCCCTGGTTATTATAGTCGAAACCCCATGCATCGCCTGTCATCCAATATGGTCCGAAGGGTATCCAAGCTTACTTCCCACCAAACCATCCGCCGAACCAGCCCTTTGCCTCGTTGGCCTTGTCACCCACTGCCTTGTCAAACTTGTTTGCGGCAGCGTTGACCTCCTTGCCGGCAGCGCGATACTCTGCCTCAGCCTGCGCCTTTGCCTCCTCAAACTTCTTCTTCGCATCCGCACTATATGCGTCGAACTTTTGCTCAGCTTTCTTTGCTTCGGCTCTGGCTTGATCGGCCTAGGCATGGTTAGTACGTGCGTCCATGGCCACTTGGTCACAGCGAAGCGTGAATGAGGTGACAGGTGACATACGTATTGCTGGGCAGTTGCGCGGACGGCCTCGTAACCTTCCTCGCCGGCTTTCTTCGCCTCTTTGTTGGCGCCGGGAAGATCACCCTTCAGCTTTCTCGCCGCAGTTGTAGCGTCATCTAGAAGCCATGTAAGCAGTCGCCGCTAAAAGCATGGCGAGATCACCTACGCTCAAACTTCTTCTCGGCAAGCTTCGCATCACCCCCCGCATTGTAGAGGTAGTAAGCACTCGCGCCAACTACGCCTAGGCCACCGTATGTAAGAACCTTGCGTCCGGCCATGGTAATTGTGTGGAATGTTTTGCAGGAAGTTGACTTTGGTGGAAGAGGGTGCAAGTCGAGTAACGTGCAAATGATCAGGCCAGGAGATCAAAGGCGCAGGAACCGCGGTACTTAAGAGAGGGGAAGTGGAATGCTGGCATGAGCATGAACGGTCAATGACGTATGACGTACGTTCAGCATGGGCCCAGATGCACACGCGAACTTGATCGCCAAACTAGTTTACGCTGCACAGCTTCATGACCACCACCAACTCTTTTTCTAGTCTTATAATTCCATCCGCTTTGTAGTCTAAATCGCATTATTATAATTCCTTTTTTCTTGCTTAGAATCTTTTTCAACTTTGTTGCTGCGGCTTCTCACGTCCGCGAGTAGCCATTTGCAGCCCCTAATTGCACAGCTACGCGCATCGCTCCTGCCTTCTGCTAGGCATCCCCGACTTCATGCTTCCACGGTGACCGCGGCGCGAAGCCACTCGATTGCCCACTTCTGTTCCATCGCATGCCCTCTGCAGCATGGCAGACCAACGAATCAGCCTCATCGACCATACCTCCGGCGAGAGCACGCCAACGACACACTCCACACCACCCCCGACGACCCCAGAATCACACATCGACGTCCTGTTCGAGAACCAACGCGGCTGGTTTGTCTTTGGCATACCGCTCTTCTCCTCAAAGGCCCTTTGGAACTTCAGAATCGACCCTGCGCCATGGGTCGACGCCAAGTTCAAGCCCTCAGCCGTCAACATCACCAATGCTCAAGTCCCTGACCCGAGTTGGGTCTGGGATTGGAAGAGCTGGTATGTCGACATGAGCCTCGATGTCGACGAGGAAGGATGGCAATACAGTCTGCTCTTCAAAGGCTCCCCATGGCATGGCAACCATCCGTGGTTTCACAGCTTTGTGCGGAGACGGCGCTGGCTACGCAGGCGAGTCAAACAAAAGATTCCGCCAAAGACAAAGGAAAGTCAGAGAGAGCGTTTGTTCGGCGAGACATTCAGCATTGGAACAACGCTGGCAAGATCAACGACAATTGGCACCGGAACCTTGAGTGCCCTCGAAAGCACACAAGGGTCGCTGGATGAGGAGATCAGGGACATTGCGACCTTGCTCAAAAAACTGAAAGCGGCCGCCATTGACCGAGAAAAGATCATCATCGTACACAAATTTCTTGATGATGGTGGTGAGGAGCTGCACTATCTAGCAGAACAGGTATGGGACCCTTCTAGTTGTTCATATATTCGGATTCGTCTCGTCTAACTCCACTAGATTCCCACCATCATGTCGATGCTCGTGTTCCAAAATTCACGCCGCCAGCTCCTCTCCACCCTCATGGACCGCTTCGATGCGGCACGAGCCCACCGAGAAGAACACAAGGAGACGGGCAAGTCGGAGGGTGAGGCCGAAGAGAGAAAGATAAACAATTTGCTAAAGGCAGTCGAAGCAGCCGATGGCCAATGCAAGAAGTTGGAATACTGGAGTGATATCAAGAACCTTGCTGAAGAGGGCAAAGCTGGCGATGCTACAGATCCGTCCAAGGGATGGGACGAGAAATGGCAAGGCTTGGATGGGAGTGGTGCAAAGCATCCTGGGACGTAGAGGGCAGGTGTCACATTCATCAATTGGCGTTCTCGGGGCTGGGCAACAACTGTGCTTTATTTCAGAATTGCATGGCTGACGGCGTTCGGCATTTGTTTCATTGTACAGTATGAACCTAGCATGGATGTACCATTACTTCTGATATTGACAAGCCGCCATGTTGGACATTGTATATGCCTCACTTGTTTACATTCCTCAGTCTTATGGGGCCTCTGATATCCTCCAGTCGCTCAGCTTCCACCACCTCGCCCTTCTGTAACACTTCAACCTCGCCCGCTTGCCGTTTCTCCCACATGACCTCTCGAATGGCGCCCATTGTGTCTCGCCATTCAGACGCCCCCAGCATGTGCAGTTCACCAGGTGACAAGGCTCGAGCGATCTCGGAGGGACAGATGGTCTTTGGAAAGTCCCTCATGTGCAGCAGACGATGGGCGTGGTGCAATATAACACTTCTCTGGTCCTCATCTAAGGCCATGGCATCCCGTTCTTGGTCTCTTTGGCGCAGTGGGGAGCACGCCTGTTCCGTCAAGAATGGCACAAGACGGCGTTGTTTGACTGCATACGGATGGCGCTGCAATCGGGGTCAGTGGTTTGTGGATCTCCGGTAGCACTGGGCGATCTGCACCATGGGCTTTTCCGCAAGGTTGCGTGTCTCAGCCAATCCCTGGACGCTGCGTCAGGGCGACCAATCGGCGCGCGGCAGAAGCAATCGCTCAACGCCTTGGACAACCGATTTTGCCCGCGCAGCCAGGCTCTTTTAACGAGGGTTGAGATTCTTGTTGGGTGGGCTTGTCGCTGCGCTGCGCTGTGCTGTGCCTGTCTTGGTCTTGTGATATGCCGCTGCGGACACCCCACACTGTGCAAGGGCGAGGGCTGCTCGGGCTAGGAGCGGGGCGGGGGAGGGCAGCTTTTGCTTCTTCCATTGCAAAGCGCTTCTCGTCGTCTCCGTCGTCATCTCATATATCCCCCTCCACCTCCCACTCGCGCCCTGCGTTTCTCGCTCCACGTCGTCAATTGCCCTCTCCTACATTCTTTCCGAAGCTTGCTCCAATTGGCACTCGCTATTACTGCTCCTCACACCAACATTCAAGATTCAGGATGGCTGAGCCCGCTACTACCAAGGAGGTCCGCAAGTACCTCCAGCAGTCGCATGACCGCATCTTCGACAACAACAAGAAATGGGCCGAGGAGATGAGGAAGAAGAAGCCCGAGTTCTTCGAGGACTTGAGTGCAGGCCAGAGCCCGGATTACCTGTGGATTGGTGAGTCACTTACTGCCACCCAACACCAACCTATCCCATACACCAAAGCCCGCAAACTGACCTCCCACGCCCAGGCTGCTCCGACTCGCGTATCCCCGCCGAAGCCATCACCGGCCTCGAGCCAGGCGAGATGTTCATCCACCGCAACATAGCCAACCTAGTCAACAACATCGACCTCAACGTCATGTCGGTCGTTAACTACGCTGTGCGCCACCTCAAAGTCAAACACATTGTCGTGTGCGGGCACTACGGCTGCGGCGGCGTCAAAGCCGCCATGACGCCGCAGGACCTGGGGCTGCTGAACCCCTGGCTCAGAAACATCCGCGACGTGTACCGCCTGCACCAGGAGGAGCTCGACGCCATCATCACCAACGGCGGCACCGAGGCCGACAAGTACGATCGCCTCGTCGAGCTGAACGTGTACGAGCAGTGCCGGAACGTCATCAAGACGGCGGCGGTGCAGCAGTCGTTTGCAAAGAACGAGTTCCCTGTTGTGCATGGGTGGGTGTTTGGCTTCAAGGATGGCCTGTTGAAGGATCTCAAGTTTGATCATGAGGGGCAGTTGAAGGAGATCCAGAAGATTTATAATATCACCGAGGCGTTTTAGACGGTTGGACACGATGGGGCGGGGTGTGCAGGAGTGTACAGTATGATGAAGAGGAGTTCATGTTAGCGAGGAGTTGGGTAATGAATGGCGTAGGAAGTAGGGACTTGGTATGGGCTGATGTTTGCAGGATGCTCGCGCTTGTGGCGGCTTCTAGAAATGTGGAGATGGAATTATTACGGGGGTTTACCTTGTTATGCGACGCGGTAACACGTGAGTCTTGGTGTGAACCTTGCAAAACATCAGAGATGCAATTCGAATCCCGTGTTGCGTTTTCTTCATGGCCAGTTTATTGGGGTCGTGCATTTCCGGATAGACCAGACACAGTATCAGGGCCGTTTGACTAATCGATTGCGATGGATATGGCTTATCGCGATCGTCCGGAGAAGCTTCAATTGATGGCTGCATGAGTCTATCACTTATCTTTTCGCAGCAGCTTTCTAACCCAACTTTTACCATACTGGGCCTCTAGAAAACGTAGGCCTAGACTGTTGACGTTCGGTTGAGGCACACCTTGATTTGGCAGGCTTTTTTCCGTAGGGTTCTTTTCTTTGCTTGCGTCCTCTTCTTATACCTAACCTGTCTCTGCAGGGGTTTGGTACATATTGAATGGTTTTTGATTTTCTTTCTTGCAGCTTACAGACTTCCATCAGATTACGCTCATTTGAATTGAGACAGCAAGAAATATTAAGATCACGAGCAAGCTCCTACACCACCCATACGTCATTCTCACCAATTGAAGAATTCTGTGAGTAGTCTTCGAGTCTCTTTATTTGCATTACCTAAATATACATTTAATTATGTAATCACACAATGATTAGACGGAAGGCAATCCTGTTCTCGGAACTGGAGCGCTGTGCTCGGAAATCCGAGCACAAAGTCACGTGTAGGGGGTTAGGCCAAAGGATTAGAGGGCTAGTGCCGGACAAGAATACCCAGCGGCGATAAGCCTCACTCCTTCGCTCCAGCGAGCCTGGAAAATTAGAGCTAAACCATGCAGAAGCGGACGAAGATGCAATTAACACACACCGTGAAGTGGCTATTGGTATCGGGTTTAAGATGCATGAGGTCGCATAGTTCAACTGAAGGGAATGCCTCGTGCGAGATATTTTTATATAAAAGCAAAGAGGTGGAATGTATATGGAATCATCAACCACAGTGCTTCCATAAGTTTTATCGCCCATTTCAAAGATCTCGAGATACTGGCAGATCTCCTGAAGAACGATCAACCTCGTCATTACCATATCGATACCTCCTGCAACAATGTCTCGCTATGCTGAAGCTCACAAGATGAAAAATCTTGGTGGTGTTGGAGATGCACGGCCAACTGCACTCCAAATCATCCAGGATGAAGGTCTTACCGGCAAGCTTAGTGACAAAGTATTTCTGGTCACTGGAGTCTCCTCAGGCATTGGAATCGACACATTGCGAGCTCTTCACACGACAGGTGCTCATGTCTACGGGACAGTCCGCAACATACCCAAAGGCCAAAAAGTGGTCGACCAAATCTTGAGCGAAAAGTGGGAATCTGGTGGCAAAATCGACCTCATCGAGATGGACCTCGACAGCCTTGACAGCGTGCGGAAAGGCGCACAAGTCTTCCTCACCAAAAGTCAAGGGAAATTGAACGTCGTGATCGGTAACGCAGGTATCATGGCTACTCCCTATACCCTCACAAAAGATGGCTTCGAATCACAATTCGGCACCTGCCATCTTGCACACTTCCTCCTCTTCCATCTCCTTAAGCCCGCACTCCTCGCCTCTGCTACTCAAGACTACCCCAGCCGATACGTCAGCGTCTCGAGCTCAGGCCACAGCTACGGCACCGTCAATCTCGACGACCTCAACTACAAGTCCACACCTTACAACGAGTGGCTCGCCTATGGCCAAGCAAAGACGGCGAATATCTGGATGGCCAACTCCATCGAGCGACACTACGGTGCTCAGAACCTGCACGCTACATCACTGCATCCAGGCGGCATATTCGAGAACTCTGGACTGGACAAGTTCATCCCCGCTGAGATGAAGGCGGCCTTACTCGGCGACGAGAATCTGATGCGGATTTTCAAATCGTCGGCGCAAGGGGCCGCAACATCGGTTTACGCTGCGGTGAGCAGGGAGTGGGCGCACAAGGGCGGAAGGTACCTCAGTGGGTGTGTGGAGCAGCCGAGCTTTGAGGAAAAGGCCAAGGAGGAGGGCATGTTTCAGAATGCGAATGATGGGTATAGTGTGTGGGCGTACGATGAGGAGCAGGAGGAGAGGCTGTGGCGGGAGAGTTTTAGGTTGGTGGGATTGAAGGAGGAATGAGCGGGAGAAATTAATGCTATAGAGTATGTATTGAAGTAAGGCAAGAAATGTTAAGGAGTAACTACGGTAGCGGAGGAGTAGGCTATATTCTGAGAGTAGGATGTATCTACGCTCCAAATTTTTTGTTAGACTCTTAATTGCTACACGCTGAAGTCTTTTTAGTTTCTTCAACGCCTTGTTTCTCTTCTTTAGAGTCTAGCCTATAATTAGATTTATAATACCAGTATAGTTATAGCTCTTTTATACACTTTTTCAATAGGTTCCAACTGCTTTATAGACTTGGCGCGTTGCTCTTGATAACTTCTTCACCATTGCTCTTCCTATTAGCACCCCTTCTAGTTTCTATTATTATAAAATTAATCCCTGGTTAATATCAGTCTTTATGCCTTCGCCTAGTCTTGTAGCATATACCTCCTTCTCTCCACTATCTTATAAGCGCTGCCTCCTACAATCCACATTCGTAACAAAGACTGGGCCTTACTCCGTACTGTTAGATCTCTCTTGTACCTGGACAAGGCTAGTCGAGTACTAGCACTAGTGCTTCCAGTAGGCCTTCCACAGTCTCTCGTGCATGCGCCTTTCCTACACGGGAAATAGAATCGCGATGTCGGAGCAATGAAGACCGAGAGTGTATGCGGGGCGAACAGCGGTTCCAAGATGCATAAATGCGGGAAGGTCCAAGTAGATACATGGTGCTCACCGCATATACTTGCACGGTAGCGATGCAGGGATCCTTCAAGAAATACGATGCGGTGAGATAGTCCTTGTTCTCGGGACATGTCTGAGCACCAATTGCACACGCGAAGTAATATATCACGCCATGAATGTGATCCTGCTTGGATTTACAGTCGAGCTAGCCTGGAAGGTTACGCAATAATTCGTCTTCTTCGAATAGGTCTAAGACACAACTAGTAGCCAGTGTATAACGATGTATTAAATAAAGTGCTTCGTCTGTGGTCAGAACGGGACAGGTCTTGCCATTGGTGGCGGCGCGAACCCTGCCTTTTCGGAACGGGCGCTGATCGCCTTGGGGGCATGCAGCCTCCAGGAGACACCAGTAATCTCACATCCATCTCACTTGGCCTGCATTGTGAGTCTCATGATGCCCTGCAAGCCTTCTATAAAACGGCACTGTGCTGTTACCACAAACAGCCCACGTCCGATGAATATTGAATACCTAGGCGCTCGTCAGTCCAATTTGACATCTCGCACGATTCAAGCCGACGATTCAGTAGAACCATTAGAAACATGGGCTCTACTCTGCTCGAACTCGATGCCCTCATCGTTGGGGGTGGCTTTGGCGGTGCCTACCAGCTCAAGCGTTTACGCGAGGAAGGGTTCAATGTCAAACTTGTCGACAACGCCACTTCCTGGGGTGGTGTTTGGTATTGGAATCGATACCCTGGTGCTCGAGTCGATAGCACAGTTCCCCATTATGAATTCTCGAAACCTGAGATCTGGCGAACTTGGCGTTGGAAGCAGAGGTTTCCTGGCAGCGAGGAAATACGACGTTACTTCGAGTTTGTGGCGAAGAAGTGGGACCTCAGCAGAGATTCATTCTTCAGCACGCTGGTGACCTCGGCCGCCTGGGACGATGCGAAGCACCTTTGGCATGTGGAAACGGACACAGACCGGAGTTTCAACGTGCGATACTTGCTGTTGAACACGGGGTTCGCGGCAAAAGCATACATTCCAGATTGGCCCGGTAGAGATCAATTCAAAGGTGTCTTTGTTCATCCTTCGGACTGGCCAAAGGAGGAGCCCGATCTAAGCGGAAAGAAAGTCGCCGTCATCGGTACAGGCTCCACTGGCATTCAACTGGCACAGGAAATAAGCAAGAGAGCGGGAGAATTCGTCTTATTTCAGAGGACCCCCAACACAGCGCTGCCCATGAAACAGATCGATTTCAGTGGTGAGAGACAACCCATACCATTGCAGGAGTACCCGGAATTTTTCAACGATCGGTCTGCCAATTTTGGTGGCTTCGTATTCGATTTTTTGCCTCGAAAGACTTTTGACGATTCAGAAGACCAGAGGGAGAAGACGTATCAAGATCTTTGGAACCAAGGAGACTTCCATTTCTGGCTGGCAACGTATCGTGATATGCTGTTCGACCCAAAGGCCAACAAAGAAGCATACGACTTTTGGAAGGCAAAGGTCCGAGCCCGAATCAACAACCCAGAACTTCATGAGATTTTGGCACCAGAAAAGCAACCAGGAGCTTTTGGGTGCAAACGTATCTCTTTAGAAAACGGTTTCTACGAGATATTTAACCAGCCCAACGCCAAGATCGTGGACGTGAATGCAACGCCTATCCTTGAGATCATCGAGGAAGGGATCAAGACGACAGAGAAAGAAATGGCATTTGACTACATCATCTGTGCAACTGGCTACGATGCTATCACAGGAGGCCTCTTGAAAATCGATATTTCAGGAGTAGGAGGCCAAAAGCTTGCAGACCGATGGCAGGCGGGTACAAAAACTTATCTTGGCTTGTCTGTGGCCAATTTCCCAAACATGTTCTTCACATATGGTCCTCAGGCCCCAACTGCCCTATGCAATGGGCCCACCTGTGCAGAAATTCAAGGTGATTGGATTGTGAACATGATGAATCATATGAGGACAAACGGCAAAACACGAATCGCGCCAGGGCTCGACGTTGAAAAAGAATGGGGAGAAGCCGTTTTGAAGTTTGCAAATGCGTCGCTGCTTCCTACGACCAAATCAGTAAGCTCAAACCCGCAAGAAGAATTTTGAGAGGTTCGGGCTCTAACAGTGCACAGTGGTACATGGGTGACAACATCCCCGGGAAGTTTAGAGAACCGCTGATTTATCTTGGCGGAGTTCCAAACTACCACTCCAGTATCAAGAAAGCTGCGGAGAACGGATATCAAGGTTTCGTTCTAGGCTAGCGTTCCTGCTATATATTGTTACTTGATGTCTCATTTCAAAGACCAATCAATATAGTATACTGAGTTCTCGAACGACTTTGATCCACATGTTCAACAAGAGCGCGGGGATTCTTAGTCCATAGCCGTAGTTTAAGTAAACGGGAATTAGGGCAAGTAGTGAGCAAATGGGACATCCTTTATAGTTTTTTTCTTCAAATACATTCATAATACATGAGCAAGGGCACTAGACGTTCCTCATGCATACTTTGGTAAGCGATAGATGTCGGCTAGTGTTATTAAACGGCCTGATTTTAGCGACCATTCTCTAGTACACACCATTTAAGAAATAAGGGGAGGACATAAACCAGAGTATCGATTTAGTCATGCCCTTCCAAATTGCCATTGGGTCCACGCCAGTACTTCATCATTGTGCACTCGAAAAGGAAAGAAATCCAACATAAGAAGGCCGAAAAGCCCCAGGTGATATCCTGATAACAAAAAGAGCTCCAAGACCGCTTTGGCAAGAATCACGCCTGATGTCCTGGTGTCTCCGAGCCCCCTCAGAAACCTTTGGGCATTCTTTCGCATCGCCAAATTATTGCTCCGATTCTTCTTCCTTCTTGACACCACTTTGTGTCTATTTATCTCCCGCAATATTGGGTCCAATCAGTTCTTTGGCTGCCGTTGGTTCCTCCCTGCCAAAGTTATGAATGTCCTTGACCTGAACACGTTCTTCCCACTTTTCGTGCTCTGCTATCTCCCTCAATTCTTCATTCAGCCATTTCGCATGTTGATTTACCCATTCCTGATCCGTTTCTGCGGCTTTTTTACCCTCCTGGAGATGTGTCCGGATTTTAGGATTGAAATGGTGGATGAGGCCCATGAGCACTGGCACCATCAGAACTGCATTGGAATAAAGTGTATGAAAACACTTTTTAACTTACATCCGACCTGCAGGAAAGCTTGTACACTCTCGCCCTCTTTCTCAACCCTCACTTTAGGACCAAATTTGCACCAAAAATGCATGACGTCGGTCATCTTGGTGCTATAATAAGCTTTACGTTCGCGCAGTTCTTCCAAGCTATCGAACTCGAATGCGTATTCGCTGACTTCCCAGCCCTCGATGCCTTTACATAGACTACGCAGCCATTCGCTAGTCGTGAGGCCTTCATAAGTAACGTTGTCAATCTGATAGAATATTGAGAAGAGGTAGAAAGATGGGTCCTTTGTTGGCATTTGAGATATTATTATATGAAAGCTACTTCTGGAGTGTGAAGTGTAAAGAAGGCGTTCTAGAGTATGAAAATGGTTTACAGATCGAGAATGGAACATGCTGCATATAATAGAACAGGATGTTGGTCCCTGCACACATTGTATATGGTCATTCAAGTACTTGGACTTGTTGAGGACGCGTACTTAGATGACTGGGGCCTAGAATGTACTACACAAGTTGTAGTGTTGTGGTCGTAGGTTGGCCATAGCTGATCTTCATGAGTCTTGGGGTGGGGGACTTTTATGACTGCCTCGATCACGAACAAGCCATGACACGAAGAAGATCCTTAGAATGACCTCTTTTTGCAGCTTCGTGTCCGCGCAAGCTCGCAGTGTCATAGAAGTGTCTGACTCTATGAATGAATCGAACAACAACGATGGCTCAGTGGGTAGTCATAACCATTAGATTCCAGTGTATAAGAACAGCTTTACCTTTCTCTTCATCTTCTTGAACAACATCAAAGATCAGCAAATCATTCACTACTTCCAAGATTCATATTCCAGTCTTCACCACATCTTAATCACCGACCTTTCAAGTCCAGCATGTCTACCGATAAGGGCAAGGGGAAAAAACGCGAAGTCGAGGAGGAGATTATTCCATCAACCGAACCAGTTCTCAAATTTCCATTATATACGATCAAGTACCCAGTAAAGCGGAAATCGGGCGAAACAATTATTGAGGAGGGCTACACAACCGACAAGAAAGACCGCGATTGGTGCGCATACTTCGGCTGGAAGACAGTGGAAGCATTTGAATGCACAACCGCAGACAATCGCCGTGAATGTATGCTTTCAATTCATAGAATCTACCAGGAGGCTTTTAAGCCTGTGCCACCAGCTACAGTTTCGCTAGATGGGTTCGCCAAGCTTTGGATGAATCCGGAGGGCGAAGTCGACCGTGACTTCAGTAGAAATGACAATATTGCCACTATTGGTTGTACGTATTGCCGTCTTGATGAAGGCGAATATGAAAACTAACCTTCGCATAGTGGGAATTGCAATGTATACGCAGATTCTTGAAGTCATTCAAGTCAACGCGAAAAAGGGCGCCGAATGGAAGAAGGATCACCCTAGACTTCTTGACAATAAGGCTGCAGAACTTGCGAAGAAGCTCGAAGATATAGAGTCTCAGCTCACTGTCGCCATGATTCGAGACGGCTTACCACTTGCAGAACGAGCTCGGGAAGACGTAAGGAAACAGATGGAAGAGCGCGCTTCGAGGCAGCCAAGTGAGGAAGAATGAGAGAATGGCTTTTTTGAGATTTTTTTCTTATACAATCTTTTGTGCAGATTTATTTTTGTTGAGGATACTTAGCTAGTAATACAATTGTTAAACATACTTCTTGTCCTTACGTTGTTTCTTAGTGTTACACACACTCTGACCGAATCGAACTACGGCCATGGGTTTTTGGGTAGTCATGGCTGCTGAATCTCATGGTAAAGAACAGTTTTGTTCTTCTACTTTCTATCTCCCATCACAGCTTCTATACTTCATAAACTCTATCAATCATCACAGCTTCGTACTTGATAAACACTTCCACAACGTTCATTAGAAAGCTAGCAATGCCTCAAAACACCAAAGTTGCCATCTGCCAACGAGGGTGAACAGGAAGTTCAACTAATAGTGAGCAAATAGAACATCTTTTTACAGTTTTTCCTTCAAGTGCTAGTCATGAATCATGATGTATGAACAAGAGCACTAGACATTCCTCATGCATACTTTGGTAAGCGATAGATGCAGGCCAGTGATTGGACGGCCCGATTTCGGCAACCATTCCCCAGAACACTCTATCCAACCCTGGAATCCCCAATTCCAAGCCACCTGGTCTCAAAGCATTTGCTCTACACGCAGAGAATGTTTCTGAGCAGATCCCGCATCTGCACACGCTCACTACACACATCTCTGCGAGCCACATCGGGCCGACAAGCGCTCCAAACGCCTATCCAGTGCTGCCGAAACCGGCAAAACGCATTTCCTAAATTTTCGACGCCCGAGTCACACTCTGCCAGACGCTCAATTGCATCGAGTACTCGCGCTTTTCAACAACTCGGCTCCTCCGAAGGGACTTCAACACCCGTGAACTCAGCAATGCCTAGCGACGATCACTACCTGACGCTGCAATGCCCCGATAAAGCGGGCATTGTGTATGCCGTCACGGGCCTGCTGGCCAAAGAGAACCTCACCATTCTGGACCTGCAGCAGTTCTCCGACCCAGACTCCAAGACGTTCTTCATGCGCGTGCACTTTGGCCATGCCGCCGAGCTATCCGGGCTGCAAGCCTCCATGGCCTCGCTCGCCGCAGAAATGAACATGGACTACCAGATTCGGCGCGTCGACGCCCAACCCAAGGTCCTGATCATGGTGTCCAAAATCGGCCACTGTCTCAACGACCTGCTTTTCCGCGTCAAGGCTGGCCAGCTCAAGGTCGACGTCCCCGTCATCGTGTCGAATCACCCTGACTTCAGGGAGCTCGCGCAGAACAACGGCATCGAGTTCCACCACCTCCCTGTCACCAAGGACACCAAAACGGAGCAGGAATCCCAGATCCTCGACTTGATCAAGCAGCACAATATCGACCTCGTCGTCCTGGCGCGCTACATGCAGGTGCTATCTCCGCGCCTGTGCACAGAAATGTCTGGCAAAATCATCAACATCCACCACTCCTTCCTGCCTTCATTCAAGGGCGCAAAGCCATACCACCAGGCCTACGAGCGCGGCGTCAAGATCATTGGCGCAACCGCGCATTTCGTCACGGCCGACTTGGACGAGGGCCCCATTATCGAGCAGCGCGTTGCGCGCGTCGACCACGCGTTGAGTCCAAAGGAGCTGGTCGAGGAGGGAAGTAATGTCGAGAGCCAGGTTCTTGCTGCGGCAGTCAAGTGGTGGAGCGAGAAGAAGGTGTTTTTGAATGGGGCGAAGACGGTGGTGTTCTAGGTAGACTAGGATGTAGGAGGAGGAGTGGCTGGGTGCGGGATCCGGGTGTAAGACATGGTAGAAATGGGAATAAAAAACGCGCTATGAGATCATGAGATGTAAATCTGTACTTGCATAGTACGTTGACTTCCCTACCTCATGCGCTTAAGCTATCCACGAAAAAAGAATCAGCACTTTTTTACAAGTTCACTGACTCAGTTCCACCTTATTATCCGTTGAAAAATGACCTGTCCTCTCTGCTCCCACCATTCGCACAATCCTCCGAAGTTGCCCCCATACTCGGCTGCTGCTGTTGCTGCATCCTCGTGACGAGGGCGCAGCAAACCCCCGACCCGAGACTAGACTGCTCGTCACGACGCCCGCAGTGGCACGAGTGGGCCCCGCGCCACGGTCACGGTGCGACAGGTCCGGATAGCGGTCGAATGCGGAGGTGCGGAGGTGTGTTGCGTGGAGGTATATAAAGAGGATTGGGGATCTGTATTCAGTTCTCACGATACCTATCTTTCTTGTACATCATCTTTCTTCTACATCGCGAAGAACCGGGGATAAAAAGAGCTGGGAAACGTTCACGGCACGTTTTAGGTCACGTTATAGTATATACAGCACATTCACAGAAAGCAAGATGGCATCGAATTCACAAGTCTCGGCGCCTGTCAAGACAGTGCAGCTCGAGGGCAAAATCATTGCTATTACCGGTGCGAATAGGGGTATGTCAAGCACCAGTTTCTCCAAAAACACCAACAGAAAGAACCCCAAAAGAAAAAAAAGACATTACACAATACTCCTCTCGCCATCCCTCCATCCTTTTCACCTCCCTGTTCCTCCACTTGAAATGACATGCAACTAACCTAACCAACCCCACAGGCATCGGCCTCGGAATAGCAGACTGCTGCCTCACCAACGGCGCCGCAGCAATCTACTCCATCGACATCGGCGAAACCGGCGACGAATTCGCCGCCGTAGCCGCAAAATTCCCCAACCGCATCTTCGCACTCCAAGCCGACGTGACCAAGGAGGAATCCATCCAGGCGGCCGTGGACCAGATCCTCGAAAAGGCCGGCGGCCTGCACGGCATGGTGTGCAACGCGGGGCGCACCAAGCACAAGGCTGCGCTGGACTTTACGACCGAGGAGATTGACCAGCTGTGGGGGGTCAATTTGTATGGGAGTTTTTACTCGGCACGGTGTGCGGCGCGGGCGTTTATTAAGCAGGGGGTGAAGGGCAGTATTGTGTTTACGGCGAGTATGGCGAGTTATCGTCCGAATAAGGTATTTCTTCCCCCTCATCCTCCTCCATCACCACGTCTTCCTCCTCTTCCTGCTCCTGCTTTTAGACGTACAAATACTAACAACGCCCCAGCGCGTCCCCTCAGCGCCCTACGGCGCCTCAAAAGCCGGCGTGCGCAACATGACGCACACGCTCGCCATGGAGTGGGCTCAGTACGGCATCCGCGTCAACTCCGTCTCGCCCGGCCTCGTCAAGACGGCAATGACGTACTGGGTGCCCCAGCAGCCCGACTGGGAGCAGCAGCTCAAGTACTACGGCGGCATGCCGCGGTTGGCCGAGGTCGAGGAGCTGGGCGGCGCCTATGTCTACCTCCTCAGCGACTCGGCGTCGTATACCACGAGCATCGACATCCCCGTAAACGGTGTCATAGGTATCTGCTAGGCGGATTTGTAGAGTACGATTGTGTGGATGGTTGCTGCATTAGACTTTGATTATATATCCCAAAATGAGATCAAGTGACGAGTATCATGTTTCTAATCCACCTCTTTCTCCGTCACCACGAGTGCCGTTTTCCTCCTCTGCGTCAGCCCCGCATACGGCACGCCGCGTTTGATCGGGCCAACTTCAGACGCAACGCCAAAGGCACAATGCCCGACGTTCGAGAAGCCATCGCCGCCCATGTACTCGCTCTCGCTGTGGTCTGCCAACACGCCAAACTTGAGGCGCGTGTGCATGAGTTCCAGCGGGAAGGGGTCGTTGCCCAAACACGCGCCGCGGCTGATGTCGTCCAGAGTCGTGTTTCGCGTCGTGACGAGAATGCGGCTGAAGCCTGTGGAGAAGGTAGCGCCGTCTTCCCAGATGGTGACTGCACCGAACAGCATGATGAGGAGCGTGACGAAGATGACAGGAGCGTAGCACTGCCACAGCCTCAGTGGGACGTAGACAAACGAGGACTTGAACTGCGTTCGGTTGACCATGATTTTCTCCTCGCTCACGGCAAGCATTTCCGGGGCCGAGAAAAGCGAAAGAACCATGTCGCTGTAGAAGCTCTCAATCTCCTCGCTGAAATTTGCTTTCGGCTCGCTATTCTTCTGGACCAGTCTAGTTTTCGTGACATCCGAGTAGACCTGGGCATAATAAGGGCCTGGGATGGGCGGTTCGAGATCGACGTGTCCGCGAAGAAACTCTCGAAACATGTCTCCGATGGCGTGGTACGCCGCCGTCTTCTTATACAGCAGAACGTCGTCTCGTGGGCTAATCCAATTCTTCTCGGGTTGCGGCTCCACGTCCATATTAGGGGTTCCGTTTTCCCAGAGCGTGAAGTTCGTGTCCACAATCGGGTTCAGATACTCCCTCATGACCATGGAATGGAAGAAAGGCTCGATCCAACGCCATTGGACCGTGTATTTCGTCTCCATGTGCACGCATCGGACGATTGTAGGATCGTAACGATGTGTCCAGTTCTTGGCCAAAGGATCATCAGGAGATAGCCATTCGGTTGAGTTTGCTGCATAGCCCAGCCATAACACGGGTTCGGATTTGAAAACACCTAGACTTGGGTCTGGGTCACCGACTGGAATACCTCCGGGGCCTTTGCGGAATTCTCCCGCTTGTGGTCGTGCATACGCTCCTAGGTCTACTTCTGAGTAGTAGACGTAACGGCCCTGGGGAACCAGAATGCTCATGTTGAAAGGGGCCCCAAATTCTTTCAATCTTCCTTCATCGCCATAGCCTTGAGCAACCTTGTCGCATTTGTATCCTGGGGCAACGAAAGTTTGAGAATAAGTACAATTGTATCCGATTCCACAGATGTCTTGCCGAGCACCTTGTGCCACGTTAGGATGTGCCATGTTGCTATACGCTAGTAGCAGCGCAATTCTTCTCAGCTCAGCAGACGGCTGGTCATAATAATCGAACCATCCAGGTGCCGTTCCAGGAATATCGGTTGTGTTATAGAACATGACAGATCGTTTGTTAGAGCCGTCGGCCATTTTAACAGGGTAGCGCCAATCCTTGTTAGACTCTGCGGAAAAGTTCATGGTGGGAACCAAAAGCTCGACATTCTGCTGCTCGAGGAAACTTCCGAATGTGAGCGCACCCGGGGAGAAAATGATGGTTGCCAGGGGAATAAGCCAGATGACTATGGCGATGGTTACCAGGATCGGAGCGTTGTATACTGCTTCCCAATTGACGAAGAGGGATGGATCCTCGGTAGCGCCAAACAGCTGGTCGATGGTGAAGACTGATAGGGCGCGCTCTCTGAACGTTCTCCACATGCGTTGCCGAAACACCAACACGACACATCCTCCAAACGCGACCTTTGCAAGGTAGGCAAGTGCTCGACCGTAGAGCACCCATCTGAACTTCTTGTCCTCGTCGTCAACATGCTTGTGGTGAAGATAGGTATATAGGAAGTGCTGGAGGAGGGCCAGAATGACGCCCATGAAGAAAGCAAAGACGATCAAAGACGGTATTCGCCAGTGAACATTCCATATAGCCGATTGGGTTGCACGATGTGCGATGAGCCTCTCCGTCATGGGGTCTGTTCGAGATCGGGTCATGTGAGAATTGAAAGAATACAAGGTATCTGGGGTCCTCTGAAAAAGCGGGCGCGGGGAAAACATGGGCGAGAACATTCCCGCCTTGTTCGCGCTGGCATCCTGGCGGTACTGCTGAAAGTTGGGCGACTTCTGCGTCGCAGGAGGCATCATCTGGATTCCGAGTCCGGGGTCAATGTTCTCCTCGAACCTCGAGCGCTTCCCTCGGCGCGAGTCGTCTGAATCATCGCTCGTCCTTGTGGGCACCGACGCGTATTCTGGGCGCGAGATGCGGATTTCTGGCGAGCCGGCCAGAGGCGAGACGGGATAGTGTGGGTTGGAAGAGTCCATGGCGTGTGTGCCAATTGTGCCGTGGAATCAAGCCTTGTCCAAGCAATGCATGCTTCTGTCCGCGCAACGGTCGCAATGGGGAGCAGAGGCAAAGGGCACGGGGTAGCAATATTGTGCAATTGGGCGTCGAGTGTGGGAGAGCAAGCTAGGTATAGAGCATAGTCGCGCAGGAAGCAAAGAACGGTGAACGCAGCCCGGAACGCCCGCCATAGTCGCACAGCTGAAGGTCCAAGTCCAGGGCTGAGCTGCCACCCGTCAGCCGCCAAGAGGGTTTGGGAGATGCAGGGCTGAGGCAGTGCGACCCTTCTGGAGATTGCGCACTACCAGCGAATAAAGAAGCAGCTCTTCAGCCACGGCTCGCTTCCCGCCAGCTGCCCGCCAAAGACGCGCGCAAAGGCCGCCGCTTTTTCGTTGGATTACTCCCACAATTAGCCAGGTGAGGCCCTAGGCGCGTGGGGCTTTACCCGACGAGTCCTCGAGGGTGGAGAACAGCGTCGAAGGAGCGCGGGCAGCCTTTCTCTCCGACCGAGTGCGCGACTTGTGGCTGAATCCTGCACCTAATGATAGCTCAAACGGCGGGAAAGGCCTAGGCGGGGTCCATTCGACGTCCATCCGTGGTGCTGCATATAGAAATACGCCGGCTTTGTTCCTTCTTCACACGGCTTCAAAGGATGGGATGGCGCACAACCCCGACACCGATGTGCTCGTGTGCACAGCTTCGCACGTGTCTTGACACCTGTCATGTGTTTCAGGCGCGTTCGAATGGGGCCAAACCGGGTGTTCGGCAACACAACCTTCACTCCTGTAATTGCAAATATTACATTGTAAGAGTCTCTTTGGCTAGTAGCCAGAGGTAATACCACGTACTCAGTCGCCATCTCGAGATCGACAAGTCGAATCAGAACTTCAAAGTACTCGGATGACGACGACGCCGCCGCCGCCGTCCAGCGATCTCCCGTAAGCGATGTAATCCAGCCTTGCCCTTCGACGCCGCAAGAAGCTGGGGTGGCTGTGCTCTAGCTCGAGTTCCAAAAGAGAACGATGATGAAGGCCTAACTAGGCCTGAGACTACGGCTTATTCCGAATTCAGTCGACTACACAGCAAGAGAATCTTTCGTAATCTCTGTTCTGTGGTCCCCTTGTATTCAGGAGTCCAAACCACTACGTCGAGTCTTTGGTTCCTGGGTCATGGTGTAGTTGCTATACTAAAATGAACTCTGCGACTGCAGCATAGAATTCAGCCCCCAAAACCTCTTATCTTTCCCCGCAATCATAGCATGTCTCGCATTATAATGAGAGGGAATTAACTACTTCAGCCGTGTCTCGCCTCGGTCCACTTACATCTGAGCCACATATTCTCCACGTTCAGTAGACATTCATTTTATCGAGTTAGACTAGTTGACTCGAGAGGCATTCCCGTGCCTACATCAAAGAGCTACACGTAAGATTGAATAAATTATGAGAACTTTTCAAAATCATAGCATCTTAAATGCAGAACAATACAGTGGGGGTATCAGCACCTCTCCTCTCGTCTCGTCTCCTATCCCATGCCATCCTCCATACTCACTCCATCTCAAAACATCCCACGAGCCCATCCAAACACAAACTAAAAAACACTATGGTTTTCTTTTCCACCCTTACTTCCACCAAACCCAACAGAGTCCACCTACCCAATCTCACTAACATACCCAAACCCCACCCTCGCCTTGCCCTTGCCCTTCGCCCTTGAATTCCCCAACACACCCCCCTCAACCAACCTCCTCTCAAAACTCGTCACTCCGCTCCCACCCCGCAAATCCAAACCTCTACCCAATCCCCCCTCACCCAACCCCCTCTCACCCATTCCCGCCCTCCTCCCCGGCGGCGCACTCATCGCCCCCGCCCTCCTTAGCGGACTCACCGCCCTCTTCTCAGGACTCATCCCCAACTCCGGCCTCTTGGCGCGCACAACCGCGCGTTTCGACGGCGTCTTGAGATACCCTGGTTTCGGTTTGCTGGTTGTGGTCGTGGTCGTGGTGCTAGGGGGAGGCGGCATGGGCGTGCCGGTCCAGAAGGCGGAGGGGTCGGCAAAGGTCGTGTCCATGTTGTGCATGTCTTCTGCGTCTTCGTCGGCGTCGGCGACGGTGTCTTCGAGGATGGTAGCGGGGCGGGATTTGAGGTGAGAAAAGGGTTGCGGGTATGTGTTTGGGCGGCGGAGGGAGGAGCGCAGCGGTGTTGGACGCGTTGATGATTTGGGGACGGGGATGGCGGGGAAGGGCGTACGGGTTTGGTTTGGGGTGAGGGAGAGTGAGAGTGAGAGGTCGTGGTTGTCGTTTAGACCTAGAGCGTGCTCGTCGAATGCAGTCCAGGTTTCGAGGCCACGGGTTTCGTCGCCTGCGACGCTCTGGTTCTCGTCTTCCTGTAGAGTGTCTTCCAGGCCCCGGCGTCCACTTCCCTCGTCGTCGCGATCGCTTCGTCCTCCTCTGGGCCGACTTGTAGGCGTCGGACTCACAGGCCTCGTTGCAAGTCTCTCTGCTGTCTGCTCGAACCAGAAGCGCATCATAGCTCTGACATGCTTTTCAAAGTTACGCTCGTACAACGCCCGTGCATTCTCTTCTTGTCTTTGAATATTCCAGAGGCGCCAGCCGAGTCTCTTGAGCGCTGAAGCGGCTGCAAGTTCCGTACTTTCTTGCCGAAGAGCAACGGCTTGAGATTGGAGACTGAGAAGATTTTGAGTCCGGCCTGACCATGTCTTGAAGTGGCGCGTACAGAGCTTGAAGTTGTATACAATTGTTGCTTGTATATCTCCCTGCTGCAGCGTTATGGTGCGATCATGCCACTGGTGGAGATATGCCGTAGATGATCGAAGACTACGGTCATAGCTCAAGCTCTCAGCTTGCTGGTGTAGCGAGCCAATATGATGTGCCTTTTCCTTCCAGATGTCAAACATCCTTCGGACAAGATTCATCTTCACATTCCTTCGAACTTGGGTATAAGCATCGCGCCGGCGGCTGCGGCGCGCATGCTGTGTGGCCTCGCTCCAAGTTTTCAACGTTCGTTTCCCGAGGACGTAATATCGTGCATCTCCAGACCATTGTTTCAGGCGTTGATAATGGTCATTCTTCTGCTTTAGCCTTTCAAAGACCCGCTGTTTGAGCTTTTGTTGGTACTCCGCTAACACAGCAAATTCCTCCCTTCTCTTTTCAGTCGTCACAGCTTCCATCTTTCGCAAACCCATTCGTAGAAGTTGAGCGCGCTTGAACTGTGCAAACTTTGCTTGAGCAGTTTCGAGGGTATTGTTGCGTTGATTTGTTCGAGTTACCCAGGTCAAAAAGATGGACCCCTTGAGCTGCCGGTCGTGGACACGTTGGAACAGCGAGACTCTCGATGCCAACGTCCATTTGTACAAGCACTCAACAAGTACACGGTCGTCAATGCGATCAGCGAGGGCCTTCATGCGCAGGCGATCATTCCAAGCAGTGTATGCGTTCCGCAAAATACGCATCTGATCCACATTCCGAGCTTGACGAGAGAGCTGAGAAGCGTGCTGCCATTGTTGGAGTGTACTCCGAAGCAAGCGACCTTTTCTCTCAACTTCCAATTGTCTCAGGAGCGGTGCCAGCTTGGCCTGCTTCTGCAGCGTGTATAATGCCGAGGAGAGAGCAACTCGCTTCTGAACAGCTTCTGCTTCCAGATTCTGAGCTTGCACAAATACGGTCCTCTTCTGCCAGCTTTGAAACGTTCTGCTCAAAATCGTGCGCTCTCTTCGATCGGTTGCCCAACTCTCCCGATCTCTAAGCACCTTGGTAATCTCATTCCACTTCTGCAACCAGACCCTCCTCGTTCTGTCGTTACGCCACGCCGGAGCAGCGATAGCACAGAACTTGAAGAACCATTCCTTATACACCCTGTGCACCAGGTTCTCCTCATAGAGCATGACGGCGAACTCGGCATTGTCGCGAACAGTAGCTGTGCGGGCTCGCCACTGCTTGAGAAACTTTGCGAGGACGAAATGTTGTATTTTGAGCTCATTGACAGCAGTGATGTCCCGCCAGCCATTGAAGAATCGGGTCCGGAGGATATGCCGTCGGGCAACTGATGTTCGTTGGACTTCATCTTCGGCGCTCTTTGCCCAGTGTGTAAAGGCTTTGGTGAGAAGAAAGAGATTTCGCGCTTTATCTGCCCGCGTTTCCAGGCGCGTGAAGAAGCGCTCGGTCTCTCGGCTTGACCGCCTTATGCGTACAGTATCCCGCAGCTGATCGAAGGAGAGTTTCAGCAGAATTTTGCGATCAAACGCTATCGCCAGTTGCTCCATATCATCCTGGGTGCTCAAGCGTTGCTGCGTTCGGTCGCGCCAGGTCTGTATGCAGCCTCTTGTCACTCTGTGTAAACGCTGTTGCTCAAACGTCTCGGCTTCGTCCAATAAGCGTGTATCCGACGGTCGGTAGATTTCCGGGAAGAACTGGAGATGTTCGCGTGGTGATTGATGTTGAGACTCGGGGATCGGAGCATTGATGCCAGGTATCTGGATATGGGAGAGATCCAGACCAAATGACGGGTCTGAGTATTCGCTTTCCTCGGCCTCGTCATCTGCTGCCCTGGAATGGCCGGTATCTCCATATCGACGAATCTGGAGACTGCCACGACTGGAGACAGACGTACTCCGCTTACGAGTAGGTTGCTGCGAATTCGACCGTCGTCGAGCTGACTGTGCTGGATGCGGGTAGCCATTGACTCTGTTTCGGACGGGCAAATTGGCATGCTGGTAAGAAATGACCTCTGTATCCGACGTCGCTCGACGGCGATAATCGCCATTCCTCGGTGCATGGCCCTGCGACGCCCTCCTCGGCCGCAGCGGCATATCAACATAATCCGAGCCCGCGACTTTATCCGCCGTTCCATCGAAGAAGGAATCGAAGCTCCCCCTCCTCGAATATCGACCTAGCCTGTTCCTTGCGCCGTTACGCGCCGTGTCCAGACTAGTCGTAACCTCGATTCCGTCGCCATCCTCGTCAATGTCGACTTCGATCCCAAAGGAATCCTTCAGCACGCGCATAAACCTCTGCACAAGCGCCTCATCCTTGCGGCGCTGCCCTTGCAGGCGGAACAGGAAGCGGTGGTATACGGCGTCGTCGCTGGGCTCCTCGCCGCGATCTCTGAGAACGTCTTCGTACGCGGTGAACAAGGCGCGCGGGCTCTTGTCGGACGAGGATTGGGCGCGGCGCACAATTTCGTAGAGGGTCTCAATCGCTGCAGCACAGTCAACTCAACGGCACAATTTCAATCGAGGGCGACAAGAGATACGCACCTTCGTCCGTCAGGTCATCTTTGATCAGATCTGGGGTCTCATAGCCGGGCGCGGTCATGGAGGGTAGCATTCGTGCACGCGACTCGGTCGTCTCCAGCGCGTTCGCGACAACATGGGCGTTGTGAAGCGACGGCGAGTGAGAGAGTATTGCTTCCAAAAAGACGGGGGCACGTGAAAGGCGGGTGAAGGTGAGGGCACGCACGGAGACTAAACATTAAAAGAAGAAGAAGGCGAAGGGATGAATGGGTGCGCGTGGGCGAGCTTCACCTTCACGCGCGCCTTTGTTGTTTCGACCGACGGCATCCAACCACTCCTCGACTAAAACGCTGCCAAGGCGTCCGTGCGTCGCACCCTGGTCGTTGACCTCATCCATGGTGAAGTTGATAGGACTTGACTTCCGCAACACTGAAAAGAAACAATGTCTTCTCGAACCCGGCCGATTGATAAATTTGCCACTGCAGCTGCCAAATGCTCAAAAGAGGTATGAACCTCCTGCTTTCTCTGTTTCGATGCAATTCTCGTTCACTGACATCCACACCAGAGCACCGTCTACGGAAAATGCATCTTCGCAGACTACAACAACGTGCACAAGGACAAATGCGCCACAGAGTTCATGGCGCTAAAGGATTGCTATCTCGTATGATTTCCCCTTCCCTCACCCCTGATACTCAGTCCATAGCATCCACACGCTAACGATTAATCCAAGAAAGCGTATAGGAAACGGTGACTGTGACGGTGGTGATGACCAAAGAGCGAGACGGTTGTACAACGAGTTCACACAAGATAGACAGCATCGCATTGCATTTCACAAGGCGCTCGGAAACATGATGGCATAACATGGAAATTTTCTTCATTTAACAGCTGGATCTATCTGCACTGTCCCAAGTACTTGACGCGTGACAGCAACTCACAGCTTGACTAGCCTCAGCAAAAACGTCGCCTTGTGCAACTCCTGCTCCTCTTCCACAATGACCGTCTCCTTACTGCCCTCGGGAATCTCGCCGTCAAGCTCAGTAATGACATGCTTATCCACATTCCGCCTGAGCGACTTCTCAAACAGTGGGCCCTGGTTCAAGAATGCAGCTTCAATGCCGACGTTGTCCGGGTCGCTAAGGACTCTATACTCCATGCCTACATCATCAGTGGGCACCAGGTTCGCCTTCTTGCGAAGATCCTGGACGCGACGGATGATTTCGCGCGCTAGACCCTCCTGTTCGAGCTCCGGGTAGGATGCTACGTCGAGGATGATGAGGACGTCGTTATCGGTGTTGAATTCTTGGTCCTTGTTGCTGTCGTCTTTAACGAGGCCGCGCTTGACCATTAGATCCTCGGTTTCTAGTCGGATGCCCTCGATGGTGAGCTCCCCGTTCTTCAAGAAGTCCTTGATGTCCTGGCTCTTGAGGTTCGGGAGCGCCTTCTTCACCTTGACGGCATCTTTCTTGAGCTTCTTGCCGAGGACGGAGAAGTCTGCCGTCGCTGAGTACTGGACATGATACTTATCCTCGTCGCTGGAGAGGACTAGGTCGCGAACATTGAGCTCCTCCAGGATGTAGTTTTCCAATGATTTGATGTCGTCTAGGTATTGTTGCTCCGGGTGGATCACAATCAGTGTCTTCAGAGGAATCTTCAGACCCTTGTTGGCGCGATCACGGCAAATGCGGCCAAGCTCAATGACAGCTTGCATGCGCTTCACTTGACGCTCGACAACCTCGTCAAACAATTCCTCGCGCACTTCCGGGAATGGAAGGAAGTGGATACTTCGGTCGTCCTCTGCGTGTAGCTCCTTGGGGATATGAGGTAGCAATCGAAGGTAGATGTTGTCCGTGATGAAAGGCGTAAAAGGTGCGAGTCCGCGGCAAAGGGTGTACAAGACCTCGAAAAGGGTATTGAGAGCATGTTTGGTGTCGTCGAGACCATATTCACCCTTTAATCGCCTTCGGTTGAATCGGATATACCAATTGGTTGTGTTGTCGATGAGCTACTTTTGTCAGATGACGACTCAACATGATGCAGAAATAAGCTTACCTCTAGTAGTCGAGGAACGACAGTGTATAGTCTGTATGCTGCCATCTCTTCGTTGACGAATTTGAGCAGTGATTGGCACGATGCCAGGATCCAACGATCGAGAACATTGGTATTTGTCTTCTCAGCCGCAGGGTCGAAAACGAAGTCAAGATCAGCTACCTTCTTGAGCAGGGATACTTGCTGCTCAAAGAATTGATAGCTGTTCCAAAGCGGGAGCAGGACCTTGGAGACAATCTCCTTTACACCTGCCTCCTTGAACCGAAGAGTCTCGGCACGGACGACTGGCGAGTTGATGAGATACAGACGTAGGGCATCAGAACCATAGCTGTTCATGATGAGGGAAGGGTCAGGGTAGTTCTTGAGGCGCTTCGACATCTTCTTTCCGTCTTCAGCCAGCACGATTCCGTTGACAACGCAGTTCTTGAAAGGCAGCTTTCCGAAAAGATGTGTTCCAAGAACAGTCAGTGTGTAGAACCAACCACGGGTCTGGTCAAGGCCTTCGGCAATGAAGTCACCGGGAAACGAATTCTCAAACTGCTCCACGTTCTCGAATGGGTAGTGTGCACTTGCGTATGGCATGGAGCCAGATTCAAACCAACAATCAAAGACCTCGTTGGTCCTCTTTAGTACACCCCTTCCTTGCTGGCTGGGAATAGTGATGTGGTCGATCTTGTCTCGGTGAATGTCGGTGAGCTCGCCTTCGTAGCCACTCAGCTTCCTCAACTCCTCAACGCTGCCAATGCACACAATCTCTTTGCCATCGTCGCTGACCCAAAGTGGAAGGGGAGTACCCCAGAATCGATTTCGCGAAACAGCCCAATCGGGGGAATTCTGGATCCAGTTTGCAAATCTCTTTTCTTTGACAAAGGATGGAACCCAATGCGAGCCTGCAATGTTTTCGAGCATCTGTGGGACAATGTCTTGAATCTTGATGAACCATGAAGGCACGGTCCTGTAGATCAGGGGTGTATCTGATCGCCAGCAGAAGGGGTAACTATGGGTGAGTTGTGAATCTACCACAAGACGTCCGGTGGCCTTGAGATGTTTGATGATGGCTTTGTCGGCCGCCTTTACGTGCTGCCCCTCGAAGTCGCGGACGACCGAAGTGAAGCAGCCTGCATCATCGACAGGATTCGCAGGTGGGCGGCTGTCGCTGATGACACCATTTGCAAGAGCTACCCTGTAATCGTCCTCACCATATGCGGGAGCCTGATGGACGATTCCAACACCACTGTCTGCGGTAACATAGGTGTCGTTGAAGACCCTGAAACCGAAGTCTTTGAACTCATCGTAGAGGTAGTCGAACAGAGGCTCATATTTCCATCCCACCATGTCTTTGCCCTTGAGTTTCTGGACAATCTTGAATTTGGCCTTCTTGGGGTCTTTGTACAGGGTGCGCAGGAGTGCTTCGAGAAGGATGTAGTGCTTTCCAGAGACCTCGTCGAGGATCTTGATATATTCGAAATCGGGATGCGCGCAAAGGCCGGTGTTGGAGGGCAGGGTCCATGGGGTCGTTGTCCTAGTCAAGTCAGAGTGTAGTTTATACATGCACATGTGCGACATACCATGCCAAGAGGTTCGTATTCGGGTCCTCGACAAGCGGGAAGGAGACGACTACAGCAGGGTCTTGGACGTCCTTGTAGTTTTGCGAGGCCTCAAAGTTGCTAAGGGGCGTGGCCAAGGCGGTGCTGTAGGGCATGACCTTGAAGCCACGGTAGACGGCGCCCTTGTCGAACAGGCGCTTGAAGACCCACCACTCCGACTCCATGAATCTCGTGTCCATGGTCTTGTAGTCGTTGTCGAAGTCGATCCAGCGGCCCAGGCGGTCGATGGTGGACCTCCATTCGGAGGCATATCGCATGACGATGGCGCGGCATTTCTCGTTGTATTTGGCAATTCCAAGCTCGCGGACGGCATCGCGGCCAGACATTCCAAGCTCCTTGTCAATCTCATACTCGATGGGCACGCCGTGCGTGTCCCAGCCGAAGCGGCGTTCGACATAGCGGCCTTTCATGGACCAGTAGCGGGGGATGATGTCCTTGATGGTCGAGGCCAGGAGATGGCCGTAGTGGGGCATGCCGGTTGCAAAGGGTGGGCCATCGTAGAAGGTGTAGGGCTTTTTTCCTTTGGACTGGGGGAGTATTGGTTAGTTGTTGATGTTTTTGAATTTAGGTCCAGCAGCCCTCGTGCCGCGAACAGTGGTGGGGCCTGGGCAGCGACGTACCAGTTCAACCTGGGTCAGAAAGGCGTCGATTTCCTTCCAGCGAGCGAGGATGCGCTCCTCCTCCTTGGGAAAGTCAATGGACATTGTGGCGGCGAGTGGTGGGCAGGTGCAGCCGTGGCGGGGGGATGTTTTTTGGTGTTTGACTCCGACGACTCCCCGCTGTTAGCGTGACTCACTATCGATAACCCACGGCCGTCTGCAGGGCACTTTATTATTACTCCTTGGTGCCACCACCATGCCTCAGGCACCCGGTCTCCAGTAATTCCATGCTGGCTCATCGACACGTCTGAATGATTGCCCAGTCGTCATGGCCCCAGTCGCGCTCATCATGTTGCAGCAACGGCTATCTCCGACCATTTTCCCTCTTTTAGTCTGAGGATTGCCCGGAAATTACACCCATCTTATCGTGGACCGGGCGCCCGAGGTCTTCATCTGCTGTCCAGACGCGCTCCACGACCAATGTACCTCCACACTGACCTTGCTCAGAATAATGTTTACTCTACTAATACTGCTCTCGTTTTGCATTCCAGCCGTCTTCGCTCTTTCAAGTAATTTCATTTCCATCACAACCCCTTCAACCGTCCAGGCCGGCACCCCTTTTAACGCAACAATCGATGTCCAGTGGCATGGTCTGGCCGACAGCAGCTACGCCTACGCCTTTCGCATCTACCTGGGCTCTTCCTATAGAGACAAACGCGCCGATTTCTATGATCCAGACTGTCCGTCCCAACCCTCGATGCCATCGCTGACCCAAAAGATGCTAATATGCCGCAGGCTACCTGATCAATTACCAATCTCTCTGCGATGAAACAATAAAGATCTTCCCCGACTACATTGGCCTCTACAACACACCCATCACCGTCACCATTCCACCCACTGTGGGCCCGTCAGGCAAACATTACAACATCATCGGCCGCATCATCAATACCGACGGCACATACTACGGCGCGACATGGGAGTCCGACATCTTCGACTTGACTGACGCCAACGGTACTTGGGCCAACTATCAACAACAGGGATACACGCTGTGGGGGGACGACGGCACCTCATGCACCGGCTTTTCATGCGTCAAGGACTGCGCAAACACCTTCGGGACCGGGCCTCGAAACTCTACCTACGAAGATTGCGCCAATGCTTGCCCAGAGGTTGACATTGCATTTGGAACTTCGACGTACGGTGGACAGCCTACAACTGAACTCACGCAGCCGAGCGCGTGTCCGGATCTGCCAGCAACAAGGACGTCAGGAACCACGAAAGCCACAGGGACTGCTACCCGCAATTTGCCGACCGCCACCGTCACCACAGGAGGCTCGACACGAAGTCCAGCTGCTGCGGCTTCGACTGGGGGCGCGTCGTCTCGCCTACACTCGGATTTTGCCTTTACGTCAATCTTGTCAGTCCTAGCTGCCATGATTCTAACGCGCTGAAAGAAGAGCTATTGACACAAGTTACAATAGTGGGAACTAAGGCGAGGGTCTGTGTGCAGTATTGCAAAACTGGAATCTTGGTGGAAGAGTGTGCAGGGTCTTCTAGGATACCCATCTAACATGTCTTGCTTGAAAGGCAAGCATACACATATCTCGGCGACCTCGACCAAGTCCGACGCTCAAGATTTACTATGCAAAGTGTTGCGAGGAGTTCTTTCTTGTTTTCTGGCCCTCTATGAATTTGTCACGCGAGCTAGGAACGGCTTTTCTACCTGCGAGACGGTAAAGCCACAGGCCTATCACGAAGGCGTTTGGCCCAGAAGGCTTGAGTTCCGAATCCAGGAACGTCGGAGACTTTGGGTCGTGAAACGGTTGCGCTGCTGTGAAGCCTAGCTTCTGTTCGGCACGACCCTGGCTTGAAACGGTGACAGGCCTCACCCGAACGGAAGAGGCTTTCTCTCTCCGGTCGCTCTATCTGATGGATTCAGGTGGAACTGTGTCTCGGCAGTTTGATTCTTCTCTTCCTCTCTTTCGATTCGGGCATCATGAGCTCCCTCAGACACATTTGTGCTCTTGCAGCCTGAACGAACAACCAGCTACACTTCAACAATAAACATTTAATTGACAAATCAAGACCTTCGCCTACGAATCCTTTCGCTTCTTAACTGTGTAACAGCGAAACTTAGTTTGTTCTCATAGGGCGACCGTCACCCGCATTGTCGAGCGTTAGGTTTCACGAACTCTTCCTGGCTCTTCATCGAAGCTGCCTCAATTTTGCTTCGGGCATCAACTATTCAGTATTCTACCGTACCATGATGCGTTTTCTCATTTTCCTACTTTTGGTGCTATGCTGCATCGTGGAGTCCTTCGCATGGCCCCAAAACCTACCACTTGGAGACGTCCCGCCAAACAACCCCCCAGCGACCAACAACACCCAACCCGCCAACAACAATCCCTCGACACGGAAATCCTGCAAGAGAATCCGGGTCCTCACCTTCCTCAACAACGTCGTCACCAACCAAACCACAATGGACAAGCTCGTCTCCAAAAGCAAATTCACCCAAGACCAACTCGACTACCTCAAATCCAAGAAGACGGAACTCGCCGCCCAACTCGAGGCCCTGACGTCCAACTCCACCCTCACCGCTGCATGCGATGCCATGAACGCCCAGCGCGCCGCCGCAAAGAAGTGCAAGAAGATCAAGAAGCTGGAGAAGCTGGTCGCACTGGCAAATAACCAGACGGCGTACAACGAGCATCTAGCAGCAGAAGTCCTGAACCCAAAGCAAACAGAGCAGTTGCGGAAGAACGTAGAGGAAGCGCAGGTGAAGCTGCAGAAACTGAAGAGTAATGCTACGTTGATGAGGTTGTGTGCAGGCGATATTGGGGGGCTGCAGCAGAACGGCGCGATTGGAGTCGGTAAGTCACGACGTCTTTCTGATCTTTTTCTTTTCCTTGACAATCGGTATGCGGATGCTGACGAGGCGGTAGAAATCATCGATAGTAGCGGGGCGATTGGGCTCTCGGCTAGTGCGGCGGGTATGGCGTTTTGTGGGGGGAGGGTCATGCTGTGTTGGGTTGTTGCGTTGCTGGTGCTGGGGTTGAATCTGTGATGGTCGAGGGGGATGGAGGTGGGGAGCGGAATAGGAGGGAGGTGGAAATGAATGAATATATCTCACCATGTTATTGATTGCGCTGCGTGATGTATGATCTGTGTCGTTTATCCATGCCCCCATCTTGATTCATTCTGCTGATGGAATAGACTTCTGTGTCCCTTTCTCAGTTGTATCGTACTTTCTTTCTTTCTTTCCTTATTTCCTTCCTTCGTTGCTCGCCCCTTAGATCTCGTCCTCGAATGAAAGATCGAAAGTCGACGTCGAAAGGAAACGAGAGCAACTGCAGCATCGACACGGAAGATAAGATATATTCCCTTTACGGTCCTGGCAACGATGATCCTGGGTCTGGTTGGGGATGCTGAGCAGAGGAGCAGAGGAGCAGAGGAGCATAAGGACTACGTATTGCTGCTGGAGTCGTCTTCCAAGGCTCTGGGGACGAGTGTTGTTTCTGGGGTGGGTTCTGGATACTACCACTACAGAGACTAATATCGTCCGGTTCCGATGGTGCGAGGATTTTTTTTTTACGGGAGAGAAGTAGAACGTCTGCACTACACAACAGAAGCTATAATTCGTGAAAGTGCTGCACTCGGATAACATCGTATCGGCGTGGTCGATGTCAATCTCGTCGTTCATATCGATGTCAACATGTTTTTTTTTTGCCTTTCGCAGTATCGTCGCTTTTGAGATTTTTATATTGTCCTTTTGAAGATCGAGTCTGTTGTTAAAAACTTATGGCAGTTCATCTTTCTGATTTGTGTGGAGAAAAGTACTTATCTGTTTATTTTTTTTTATTTTTTTTTAGCTAAGTAATTAGGTTAGGTTTTCTCAAGCGACTCCAACAGGAGGTTCAAACGCGGATTTGAAAGTAGAGGAACAGAAGCTAAACATGGGTAAATAGAATAACTAGTAGTAGAATAAAAGCTAGCGGTATGAATCAACAACTTCATTCAGCTTCTACTGCTTTCCAACTTTCCTTTCAAGCTCCATGTATAACTTTTCTTCTTCTTTTGTATAGTTATTTCTTCCTTCCCTCTTCCCACCCACAATACCCACCATCATCTCCCCCCTCCCACAAACATACCATCGGACCCTCGCTACCCCAAATGTCCTCGCCCTTCTCTTCTCTTCTCGCCATCTCCGCCGCACATCCATCCGCATCCACGCCACCCGTCAGCACCACCCCTCAAGTATATTGCCCGTGCTCGTATTCATGCTGGCTGCATCACATAAGCCTCGCGCGCGGCCAATGGAGCGGCGCACGCAGGAACGTTGTGCGAGGCCGCATACATATATGGGGCTGGATGTATATGCTGCTGTTGTGTATGGAGTAAGCGAGGCTAGGCTGGGGTAGGCCGGGGTTGGGGTTGCTGTAGGATTGCTGTGGGTATGACGTTGCGTGTGTGCGAGGATGGGGTAGGATTTGCGGAGTACGTGAGGGAAGTTGTATATAAAGGGAGCTTGGGGGAGCGGAGGGGATGCAGGTTGAGAGGTGTCTTGTATCTTGGTTTGCTACTTTATCAAATTTGATTCACCACGATATCTATCTCCTGTTCTCAAGATCCATTCTTCACTTCAGAGCAGATCAGATCACAGCAGACAAAGCCCAGCACCCTCCACCTTTCCACAATCTTCCACCACAGCAACACGTCCCATCTTCTATCAAAAGCACCATGCATCTCCGCACCCTTCTCCTCAGCGTCTTCGCTTCCCTGGCCATAGCGCAAATTAACTACTGCGCTGGCGACAAGACTATAGTCGGCCACTGCGAAACACTGACGTACATTGACCGCACGACAACGGCGTCGGGCCCGCCCAGCACGGCGGAATGCCAGGACGCGTGTCGCGGCGTGTTGACGGATGCCGGGGACTGGATTGTTGATTTCAGAGGTATGGTACACCCGCTGCCCTGCTCTTCCCTCCCCCGTTGCTTTCCTTTCCTTTCCTTTCGTTTCTTCTCCTCAATCCGAATCCGGTCTGCACATATGCGCGTATTAACGACGTTCGTCCAGGAAAACCAGACGGCTACCGCCAGAACATGGTCGGATACCCATGTGGCTTCAGCATGGGCCGCGCGCCAGGGCAACCCAAGGACTACAACTTCGACATGCACAACCAGGACATTGTGGATATTCTGGATGAGGTGAGCAAGAGGTTTGCGCCGCTGCATGGCGGGAGGGTCGCGGCTGAGGGGACGGTGCGGTGCGATGGGTTCGTGGGGACGTGGTATGTTGAGTAGGAAGCCTGTGGTTTGGCATTGGTATTGGGTGTTGTACTCAGGTAGACGTACCGCGGGTTCCTAGTGAAGGTGTTTTAGTGTTGCGTTTTTGGAGCTTGGGGACCTTCATTGGCTTCATGAGAACTCAAAATATAGGCTAGAAACCTGTTTCGAGCCGGCAACGCAAAGAAACTTTACATATTAGGCCGTATCCAGTGTCAAGTAGCGCTTCCAGAAGGTCAATGATCTACTCGCGGATCAAATGCGGTCGAAGGTTTCTAGCGAGTTGAAACCGTACTCGAAATGTTAGCGCAAACTTCGATGTCTGAAATGCACTAGTAAATCTAAAAGAAGCAGCCTCTTTTCTAGTACGTCGAGTATGGTAGGTCGCAACTAGGGACAGTTATTTTTAACTCGAGGTCGTTCTCGGTATTAGCGGACTTCGGGATGACGATCGCATTTGAAGTCGTGGCATGGTTCGGCGCATTAGGCGTATTGGAAGTGCTCAAGGCAGTCGGATGGTGTTGCATGCTGGGCTTAGGAGAGTAGAGGTCTCTGCTGTCTGCTTTGCTTCCTTGTCGAGTTTCCTCCACTGGCAAAACCATTTCGCGATTTTTCATGCAGGTCGACATGATATAGGCTTTGACAGTTGACGAGAAAGATTCTTAGCACTAAACGGAAATGCGATTTGAGCTGCGGCACTCACAACCGTAAGAAACGGTCAAACGTAAGGCGATTTCGGCTTGGAGGTGGAGGTCTTCCCGGGTGTATTTCTCTGCGCTGTCCTCAAGTCCGGCACGCAACTAGTAGCAGAAGTTAAACTCTGCTTAGGTGAAGGGAGAACCCTCGGCACTAGAAAACAAATCAATCCATGTTGATCCTTCGTTGAAGCTGCTCGCGTATCCATTCGGTTCGTCGGTATGGTACTAAAGGATAGAGAGTTGTGTAGGACTTTAGTCATCTATATATCCTTTTTCGTGTTGCACGGGTGGATAGCTTCATTCGTACATGCAACAGATACCTTTGGACGAGAAACTGATCGGAGGCGGGGAATTCGCTCATTTGGCCCATACGGTAGTTGTCTCCAAGATCGCCAGTTTGTCAAAGAACCATGCCGATATCAAATAGGTCTATTCGGTTGAAGTGCTGAAATTGGTAGATGGAAAATCGAAGAAACAGGTGGATTCCCCGTCGTGCCACATATTGCGATGTTCTGGAAAATTGACATAAATCGGCGGATTGGCAATACCTCTTGAAGAAGTATGTAGCCTGAGACAGTTCTAGAAAAATCGCTGTTCGTGTTCCGCCAACCGTGTCGCAAGGCTCGGAATCATGCTGTGCGGTCGCGGAATGTGCTCTACGTCAGCCAGAGAATTTGTCGTAAGAGGTCCAGGATATTGATTGAAGAAAGATAAGGCAGTAAATACTGAAGTGAGCCATGTTCGAGGATATGTAAGCGAGGAATTCGAGCTGGTGCCAAATGTGTGGATCCTATTCGCTGCCCTACCAAAAGGTGACAACATTCCAGAGAACTATTGAGGTCAACGTGCGCTATGAGCGATCCGTGGGTTCGGGTTCAAGTCAATATGAGCCGCTGGTACCAGAATCCCGGTTCCGAACCAAAGAGGTGCTGAAAGTCGGTAATCGTACCAAGTTGCAGACCCTGCTATTAGCAACCTTCGCTAACATTGTAATCGTGACGTCGAAAGTCCATGCAAGCAGATGTTTTGACGGGCGTTCCCAGAAGTCCTTCAGGTTATACAATGTATTCATTGGAGAAATACGCATTCAGGAAGTGTAGAAGACTTCACATCTTCTACACACGGAACTCCTAAATTTCTCAGGCCAGATAAATATGTTGAACAAGTGGTTTTTTGAGAGAGCGGTATGCGGAGGCGGGCCCAGTACATGTAAGAGGGAACGGATTTGAGAAAAATGTTTGGACGGAATGCATTCGATACGATGATCTAAATTAGTAAGTGATTATGTTGACTCGACAGTTGGATCACAAGTCGCATGGGTAAACGTCTATCGTCGGTAGCCATCGCCTGAGCAAAGAATGTTACAAACTGGGTAAAATGTAAGCGTGCGCCTACAATGGCCTCACCAAAGGTCCTATGGATGTCATATTGGTAGACCAAGTATCCTAAGCAAAGCGTGTGGGTGTAATATACGAGGGGTATATCTAGTATTCCGTCGGGGTTCCAGATGTGTAGTATTTGTCGCATGGGAATCCTGTCGCGATCGTAGAGGATCGTGCGCAAATCATATCAAACGGGAAAAGTTGAGTGAAATATCTGTAGGATATAAAATCCTACATCGTCGGAAAAAGACAGGACCTTATTCTTGTTTCAAGAGGGTCTGTATGACGAGACTTAGAAACAACGTAGATGCATTGGGTTCTGCGAGGGACGGTCATAGGCTTCTCTGAACAGGTCGAAGAAATGGAGCGAACGTTTCAACAGTTCTTGTGAAGTGGTAGACAAAGCGCGTCGTGAGTGTAATCCAGTTGGCGAAGCATGCTAAGCCTATCGTGCTGGCATCGAAGGTTCCTTGGGTCATTCTTCCTCGTGAAAATTTGTTGAATTCCTTCGCCCATGCATTGGTCAGTGCGGAATCCTGAAATCTGTAGGTGCAATTCGATCAGGAGAAGTCCTCATGGTGGCTTCCTTAGGTCCTTGGGACAATTCGTAACTGGAAAGGAGAGTGTTGGTGGCATTGAAAGATAGCAAGCAGGTTGTAGAAACAAGCAAACGAATTCAGGAAGACAAACCGTAGGATTCAAAGTGCTCGTGGCGGTTTGGCCTAGTGCACCCGAGCGGAGATTTGATGGCGGGAAGGAGACACGCGATGGCTCGGCGGCAAAACACGATTCAACCGTCAACAGGCGGTAATGCGCTGGCGTGAGATGAAGATGGGCGTCCAGCGCTAGGGTGCTCTTATCAGTCTCGAACAGCCTCGAATTACAGTGAATGCACCAATGAGGGCCAGTTCGCATAACGGCTCCTATTTCGATATCGAAGGATCAGGAGGCCTTATTTCGCTAATGCACCAAGCTTTCAAGCGGTTCTATTACCAGCCTGATTGTGTTAACGGTAAACAAGGTGAAGCAATATGATCGACATGGCTCGTCAGGGGAATAAGAGGGCCCATTGGGCGAGGCTGATGGAAACTACTGTTGCTCTCCACGGAGCGATTCTGGATGAATACAAGCTCGCACGGCACGTGTAAATTGCTCGAATGAAAACGAGGCGGTCTGGAAGCAATCACGACTGAGAACGTGCTCCGCCGTTGGCTCGGCCGCCGTGGCTGAAACTAGAGAGTCGAGCGGGTCGCCAGAGGACACCGATCACGGCATTCTGGGATTGCATTGTGTGGGACGTGGGCGCGAGCAGAATCAGAGGCCGATGCCGAAATGAAGGCGATGAATGATAGCGCATGGATGGAACGATGAAAGGGGAATGGCCCAGACGCAGCTAGCCGGATTGGGTGACGCCGATGCTTAATCTCCACAGCGACGGCAAGAGGGAGCTTGGCGAGCTTTATCGCGGTGGGAGGCCCGGCGCGCACACCGCACTCTCGCTGAGCCAGCGGTTGCATTTTGACGGCGCTGGGCACTTCTGTGCACAAGTTGCGGGTACTGTAGACATGTCGATCGCAGGCGACACGCGTTGTCCAAGAGATGCAGAAAAATGTTGAGTCGTTGTTTCGTTTCGTTTCATCACGTCAAAGCACGTGAATCTCGGAGTGGAGAGCTATGTTTGCACATCGACATCAACGCTGACCCGCCTGCAGACTCTGAGACGCTGACGCTACTGGTGGCCACCCTGGGCCGTCCTATTTCGGGTTAAAGATCTCCAGGAAAAACCCCCATGCCTCGCCTTGCGGTGGAGAAATTGAGCTCCAGTTCAAACGGGCCACCTTGATAACGAGCCCCTGACAATACCCACCGCCCGTTTAGTCACCCCTGGGACGACGCCGCAGAGGAGAGGCCTCGCGCCTTTGCACGCGGCTGTCGCTGCCGGCCAATATCACGTCTAATTGAGCGTGTTGGTGCTGACGGCTGTGGGAGCGCAAATGATGGCAATAACCGCCGGGCTGCGGCTGTCAGCCAGCTGTGGTGCAATCAACTGAGGCTCGACTCGTCGACCAACGCCGGCCGTTCATTTCTGCAACACGAACGGCCGCCCACGACCAACCTGCCGATCGCGTCCTAGCCCCAGGCACACGTCAGGTCTGAGTGGCCCGTCGCCGGCTCGATGCCTGTGTTCCTGCATTAGCCCAGACGCCCGCCAGGCCACTCACAGGGGCCTCTGCACATTTGCCCCTGTCGCCGCCTCCATGCTCCCCCTTTCAGTGGCCACTTGTTTGCGGTCCGCGCTACCGCTCTGCAATCTCCCTCCGCTACATAAGACCACAGCGGCCTCGCAGTACACCTTTTCTTCTCCACTTCACAGCCAACCTTTCGAGCTTCAAGTCCTTTGACCCTTCGGTCGTCCATTCGTTGTTACCAACTAATACTATCCTTAATAATACACGCTCTCAACACCTCCACCACCCACCACCCTTACCACCAACAAACCACCCAAGTTCAATAACTTAATCAATCAAAATGCGTTACACTATCGCCGCCTTCGCTGCTTTCGCCAGCATCGCCGCCGCTGTCCCCGGTTACGGATACGGCGAGCCAGTTGTTACTCCCACCCCTACCCCGGAGTACCCTGCCTATCCCGTCGAGTCCTCCAAGGCTCCCGAGTACCCAACCTACCCCGTTGAGTCCTCCAAGGCCCCCGAGTACCCCTCCTACCCGGAGAGCTCCAAGGTCCCCACCTACCCGGCCTCCTCCCCGGCTCCTGAGTACCCCACCTACCCAGTTGCCTCCTCCAAGGTCCCTGAGTACCCATCTTACCCAGAGAGCTCCCCCGCTCCTGAGTACCCTGAGTACCCAGCTTCCTCCAAGCCCGTCTCTCCCGAGGAGACCTGCTTGAGCTCCACCACCATCACCGTCACCGTCCCCTACCCCACCGGCACTGGCTACCCCCACGGCCCCAAGCCTTCCGGCCCTGCTCCCTACCCCATTCCTTCCGGAACTGGCTACCCCCACCCCCCTGCTGGCACTGGCTACCCCACCAAGACTGGGTAAGTTCTACTCTTCAGCATCATCATGAACAGATCACTAACAATCTTACAGTGGATACACCAAGCCCAGCACCCCTGCTGAGTTCACCGGTGCTGCTTCCTCGCTCAACGCTGCCGGCTTCGTTGCTGGTGTTGGTGCTTTCGCTGCTTTCTTCTTGTAAACGTCATATTTCAATTAAGCATGCCTACGGGTAGGCTATGACTTTACATGATCATTGCATAAGGATTGGTCTTCTCTTCAAGTAGATATCCTTGGTGTCGGAAAGGGTAATTGTAATTAGTGGGTGATAGGTGTTGGTCGAATCAGAACTTGAAAACTATACTGTTTCGGCCGTACAAGTGATCTTTTGCATTGTGACTGATTCTCCATGAGTGATTGACGCCTTCATTAAGCTGTTTTGAATGGCCTTGTAACGTTTCCTTCATTGCGACAGATTCCTCAGAACTATGTTATGGTGTGGACAATTCGACCTGTCTATTTTGCTCCAACATTATTCCCAGCATCATCTTTGCGCGACAGAGTTCCTACTTGCTCAATCTGAAGGCATCGATTGACGTCCAAACAACCTTTCACAAAGGGTCCTACACGCCCCGCCCTTGCCGTACCCCATGCGCAACGTAAAATGACGCCGTACTACTCGCAGTCCTCCTTACATTGGGCGAAAAATAGCAAATCGCTCGACTCCATCGCCAGACTACCCATCGCGCATCTCTACCCCTCGCCCTCCAACACCACCATCGCGCCGTCTCAGTCAGGCACGCACACGACAAAACAACCACGACGCAGGTGTATTTGTGTCTCGCCTTAGAACGCACACCGCAGAACCCCCGTCTCAGCAAGGCATTCTACACCAAAACCGCTTTCAGACACGGTTGCATTGTCTCAGTCGCACATGGGCAGAAACGATATGTGAGGTGTCGTTGCCTGTGAGCCATGAAACATGACAGGATATGGCATCCGGCAGCGTGGAGCGACAGGGTAAGGCAAGGCAAGGCAAGGGGGAAGCGAAGGCTGGTGCTGGGAACATCTGTCTATCTAGGTATCTATGTTTGGCTCGGCGAACCGAGCGGGCACAAGCGAGTACACAAAGAGGTATATTCATTTATGACGGTGGTGATAGTACCTGCCTGACAAGTACGAATCAATGGATTGCGGGACGCGAGGGACGCGACGTCGGCTCACCCTTTGGTGGATACAGGACTGTTGGATGTATGTAGCACCATATCCAATACTCAGCGCTGCAAGCTCGCTGTCGCAGTCATCAAACTCAGACGGGTGCGGCCAGGCCAGCCAGTCATGCAGGGTACTACTACTGCAGGGCAGCAAGCGTGTGTACCATCAGCTCTGCATGCATGTTGCGTTTGCTGAGAGCGCCGCAGTGCTTATGGCAGATGCAGGGCAGAAGGTGGCTAGGAAAAGAAAAAGGGTGCACGCTAAGTGTTTGCTGGGGAGAAAATAGCCGGCTTGTTTCATGCAGATGATGGCGTTGGGATCGGCGGTGCGGCTCTTGGGGGATCTTCAGGGACGGATGGGTCATCGTCTGAGTATTCGTCACTCGTGAAAGGGTTTTTACGTAGTAATCAGAGGTGTCTATATTCGGGCTGTCCTAAAACCTTAGTTATAGAGACGTGTAATTAATTAAGTTGTTTTCCCAAGCGAACCTTCAAAGTTGACAAACGGCACCAAGTGGCACAAAAAACAAACTCACACGAAAATCTAGCCTCAGCAACACTCTCCAGCCAATATAACAAAACAATTAATCCAGCCCGTGACCTCCTCACACTCGCATCTCATCCCGAGTCCCACAGCGCCACAGAGAACACATACACCCAATGAAGCACGTCGCGGTCAGCCACACGGTGAATCTGCGGGGTGCCGACCAAGGCGTGTCAGATGAAACAAGACCACTCCCTCAAGCTCGCACCACACATGCCTTCTCATTCAGACCCAAAGCCCGCTTGCCAACTTCGACGTGCCTGAAATAGCTCTCGGCTACCCAGGTAACGTGCTGGCGTCGCGCACCATCAGCTCGACTGAATATCCAGAAGCTTGACCGGCCCGCGACGGTGCGGACCTTACTGTGTTGGGCAAGATGGAGAGAGGCAGGAAACGCCTCACACTTTATTCTTTGCTGAGAACTTTGGATGACTTCGATGACGCTGGGTAGATGTGGCTGTCGTGAGCAGCTAGGCGTGGAGCGCGAGGATATGGTGAACACGAACGGGTAAAGGAGAGTGGTCGGACGGGGAGAGGAAGAGCGTGAGTAGTGTGATGTGGGTAGTTTGATGATGGGGATGGGAGGGGTATAAAGAGGTGGATGTTGTTGAGATGTTTGGACTCCAGGCTCCTCACGACAGGCACGCGATCAGTACTGTCTTTCAGTTAGAGAAGTGGATTGGACCTCGATATACGAAGACTCTTCCTCCTTCTCCCTTTCAAACCGCAAACAAGCCACACAAAACAGGACCTTCCAAACATCCAAAATGAAAACCACCGCCCTCCTATCCACCCTCATCGCCACCTCCCTCGCCCTCCCCTCCACGCACCCCTTCCCCTCCAAAAAATGCCCCCCCAACCCCTTCCAACCCACCGGCCACCTCCCCCCAGGCAGCATAAGCACCTCGCTGCTCGTCCCCATCAGCGCCTCGCACCCCACCAAAGCCTACCCAGCCTCCGACTGGGCGACCGTCACCCCAAACGACACTTGCACCATCTTCAACCTCGAGCTCGACTCCGCCGCCGTGCAAGGCAAAATCTGCTCCCTCGTCTTCGACTTCCCGGCGACCCCGGGCCTGGTCGCTTTCTCGGGGCCAGGCACCTTCACGTTCACGGGGTACGATATCAACGCTGGTGCTGTCGCGGGCGTGACGACGTATAACAACCAGCCGAGGGCGGGCCCGAGTCCGCCGTTTCCGCCGCCGCGCATGGTGCCGGGGAATAGCTATGTGGTTAATTCGGCGCCATGTGGGATTCCGCCGGGCATTGGGAAGGTTACGGTGTCCGGGGCGTTGTGCTCGGTGGATACGGTGTTGAGGTTTCGGCAGAGTGATTTGGGGTGTCCGTTGGGGTTTTTTGTGGTGCTGAGTGAGGATCCGGAGTATGGTGGGAGTGTGCCGCATTGAAGGGTGGATGAGCTGGGGCGTGTGTTTGGTGGTGGTGGTGTTGTGTGGTGGGTATGGTTTTGAAGACGGAAATATAAGCACTCGATAAATGTAGCTGAACATATCTCTCAGAAGACTCGCCGTGCTCTTTTCTTTTTAATATTTTCCCCGCAAGCAATTCAGGCCCCTCTCACTAGACTATTTACCCACGAGTATTCAGAGTTTTAACACACTCGAGTATCTTTGTGTATTACTATTAGCGAAGCACTTCGTATTATTATAACAATTGAAGGGTTACAGAAACTTGTCTCTGAACACAATCTTTTCGAACACTTATACAACCCAGTAGGTCTTCGCACTAGAAAATCAGAGTATGTTTCACCTTACAGCTTAATGAACGCCTCCCTACATGACGAAGTCCCTGAATTGCGGGATGGACAACTTTGTTCTCTTGGGGACTTCAATGAATTCTATTCACACGTAAGATTCATAGTACAGGTGCTGAAGACTGTCACACATTTATTCAGTGCTTGCCTGCGAATAACAAATCAGAATGCTGCTGAGAGTGGACGGGATGTCTGCTTCAGGTGAAGAACTACGACAAACGGCAGATCCATGTCGGCATTGTCCGTCTGGGAAGAGAATGCGCCTGAGGGGATCTGCAAGCATTGCAAAAGTGAAATCAGCTGCTGAAACTCAAGAAATCAGTTGCATGACCCATGGGCCGCATGAGCTCTCTAGAGTTGGTAATTAGGTATCCCGTGCGGCGCACCCCAAGTCCATTCCCAGAACACCCTTACAACTTCAAAGCACAAGACTTATTATTAACTTCTCGCAAAAATACACAGGGTATACACGTCTAAACCTTCTCATCTCCCCTTCCAACCTCTACATCATCCTCCCTCTTTCTCCAGAAATCTCTTCTGATAGACAAATCTCTCCGCAAATGCGGCGCCTCATAGTACTCGCCGTCAATAGCAACCTCGCCGTGTCCCTGAAGATGCAAGTACCAGTACAAAGTAGCAACGAAGAAGCCTCCACCGATGATGTTGCCCAGCAGCGCGGGAATCATGCCTTTCCAGATGTACAAGCCGATTGTGATTTCGGGCGAGTTGTGGAAAATGGCGTTGGGGATGAAGAACATGTTTGCTACGACGTGGTCTGTGGAGTTTGTTAGGAATTGGGGGTTGATTTTGACATATGTGCGACTTTGGGGCTGTCTTGGGCATTTTGTTGCTCAAGTGCCTTGCATATAAGGGGGAATAGAAGGGGGAGTATAAAGCCAACAAAGGAAAGTGAAGTGTGAACGTACCAAACCCAAGCGACACAAACGCAAACGTCGGCCACCAGATGCCCACAACTTTCGAGACATAATCGCGGCCACAGCACCCGAGATAGCACGCCAGACACACAAGCCAGTTGGCGCCAATCCCGCGCAGGAAGATCTGATGCCACGCCGGGGCGATTTGCTTCTTGTACGCGAAAATCAGCGCCTCTTCGCGGTACAATTGGCTGTCGAATATGCCTCCATCTGTTGCTTTGATCAGCTCCTTATTCCGCAGTCACAAATCACAAGCTCTTCATTCTCCGTGGGGATACGAAGAATCCCCTATGAAAGGAGAGAAATACTCACACCCAACAACCACAACCACCACAAACAGCGCCCCCACCAAATTCCCCCAAAAACTCACACCCCAATGCCTCAACATGCGCCCCACGCTCAACCTTCCCTGCAACACCGCAACAGTCGTGTACATGAAACTCCCCGTACACAAATCACTCCCCGTCATCTGCACGATCACAAGGCCGTACGGAAACACCAGCGCGGCTAGCGTGCGTATCAGGCCCGGTGCGTTCTCCTGGTACCACGGGCTCGTGTGCGTGCTGACTAGAGTTGCGCACGCAAACGAGAGGATCATGCCCGCGGACACGGCGCTGAGGAAGGCTTTGGGGAGCGACTTGTGCGCTTTGAAGACGCCGGCGCGGCCAACGTGCTCGAGGGCTTCCGAGGGGTCGTAAGAGTTTTGGGGGGAGGGGAAGTGCGTGTGTGGGCAGTGTGTGTATTGGAGGGGTGTGGTGGAGAGGGAGGGGGGGTGAGGGTGCAGAGAGGCGTTTACGGGGGTTGCGGTGCCTGATGAGAGGGTAGAGTGGATGGGGAGGGGGGTCCGGGGCGGGTAGTGGTAGTCTGGTATGCGCGGCATTGTTGTGGGTTGTGGTGATGGCGGAGCAGAATGCAGAGGAGCGGTCGGGGGGGTGGAAGCGTGCAGTGAAAGATGAAAGGATGGGATACCCAAAACCCGCGCAGCGAAATGAGAAATCGAACGAAGAGAATAGCAGCGTCGTGACCTCTTTAACACATATGACTCGACATCTCAAGAAAAAAAAAATCCCACTCTTCACCTCCCCCCCTTCCACCCCCCAAAGCCCCGAGACATCCCCAACCCAATCCCCCACCATCTCCCCGGTACGCCCGCCAAAACCCAAATCCCGGGGCACACAATCCTCGGAGAAAATCCGCGCAGCGCCTCCAACTTTTGCCCTATCCTACTTATCGCTGCGGCGCAGGACCCAGCCTGGCCATCCCGAAAGTGTTGGCCCGAAGCGGGCAAGACTTTCTGGAGCGCACGAGCGGGATTGGTGTTATCTGTTGTGGCGGTGGTTAGGACGCTTGGCGCGCTGGCGGAGGTCCACAATGAGGAGTCTGGGCGCGCGTGGACTGGGTTGGGTTGCGGCTCTTTCTGCTCACCGAGCGAGAAGAGCCGCATGGCTTTGGTGGTGTTGGGCGTTGGGCGCCGGGCGAATCGGGGGAGGGGATTTGAAGACTGCGATGGTGTCATTTTCGCTTGGAACAACACTACTAGGTGCTAGGGATCGGGCGCAATAGGATGAAAGATCCCACGATCGGATTTTACTGACACAGGGGGAAGAAAGATATGGGTAGGAGGCTCGTTGATACTGAATACAGTAGGGCAATGATGCATCATTGACGTTCACTTGGCAGCATGATTAATTTGAGCATGACTGGCCGTAGCCTACACCGAATTTCACTCCTCAAGAAGCGTACCCCCACGACTCGAGGGTGCTTCAAGCAATTGTAAGCTCCAAACTGCTGTGGTAAATGACATCAGCGACTTCCATCTTGGGAAGTAAGAGGGGAAAGAAGCACGCCGTAAAATGTGTCCAAGTCCATCGCCAAGGTCCAGATCACTACACTCTCATCACAAAGAAGTACAGCAAAGGATCATCCAACAGACACACAAACTCAAATCAATTCTTCTTCATCCCCATCGATCGATCACACCCATCCATCCACGCATATCCATCTGTATACTCTACTCTACTCACACACGCACGCACATACAATAACATACACCCGGACCCTTCTCCCCGCTCAATCACCCATTACCCAGACCAGACCAGGCAACCCCGATCCTCATAGATAGTACAAGAAAAAACAATCCCAACCAACGCCTTGCTAATATGACGGCCGGCCCTACTGCCTTGTTTCCATGCAGCCAGGCGGGATGGGTAGTCCCGCTTAGACTCGCAGAGAAGTACGCAGTGCATGCCATGCCATGCAACCCGAGAAAAATCCTAGGAAACCCACAGCTCGGAGAGAGATCTGTGATGTCCTGTTGGAAAAACGCCCATGTGTAACGCCTATCGCACGTGAAAGAACCTGACAAAACCGCTTGAGTACTCGGGTGTGCTTCCCGCGAAGAACCGGAAGCACATCCGATCGCTAGAAGTGAACCCGACAATCGCAAACTGAAAATGACTTTCAGAGCGGAACCGCACTCAAATCGCTATCATGCATACCCGACTCCGTAGTCAAAGGCTAAGTTTTCATCTTGCCCAAGAACCCATCCAAATCAAACTCCTCCTCATACTGCTTCTCGTCCCACAAATCGCCAATCTCATCCAGGAAGCCCTTCTTGCCCTTCTCGCGCATGGAGCCTGTAGCATCGAGAGCGTCGTTCTCATCAATATTAGTGCTTTCCTTTGCGTTGCTGGGTGGCGGGGGCAAGGCGGAGGGGTCGTTGGAATCGGCGGCGACGTTGAAGAGGTCCAAGATCTGGTCCGTTTGCATGGATGCTAGCCCCGCATTTTGCTGGTTGACAACGGTCGAAGCAACGTCGATTTTGAATCGTTGAAGGCTATTTTGCGTTAGTGTTATGTTGAATGGGGTTAGAAAGGAGAATACTTACTTGAGGATCTTCTCCTCGAGCGTCCCGCGTGTGACAATGCGGTACACGTTAACAACCTTCTTCTGTCCGATTCGATGCGCACGATCCATAGCTTGGATGTCCTTTTGTGGATTCCAGTCATGCTCCACGAAGATGACAGTGTCGGCACCTGTCAAGTTGAGACCGAGTCCACCGACACTGGTCGTCAAAAGGAGCACATCGTATGATGGATCTGAATTGAACTTGTTGACGATGTCTTGACGCTTCGATGCTTCGACACTACCGTCGAGACGCATAAACTGGACTGAGGGTAGCAATTTCTCGAGAACATCGTGTTGCACCATATCAAGCATCTCCTTCATCTGACAGAAGACAAGAGCACGATGTTGAGACACAGCCGGAGGCAGATCACCGTTTGCGTTTGCTGATTTGTCGTTTGCAACGTCAGCGGCGCCAATACCACAGTCGACCAAAAGATCTTTCAGAGCGCCAAGCTTGGGAGCATGTGCAATATCATTGATTGTAGTCTTGTTCTTCTTCAGGTATTCTTGCGTCGCTGCATAAGCCTTGTTGGCCTCATTCTTGACGACGAGAGCAGGCGAGTTGCAGAGCTTCTTCATGTACTGAAGAGCCTGGAAGATATGATGCTTGCTCTCCTTGTCATCGTTGCCAGCCTTGGCCTGGATTTCCTTGCCTTGGCGCCTTGTAAAGTCCTCGAAGAGATTACGCTGGAGTTCAGACAAATCACAGTAGTAGTTCTGCAGGATCTTGGGTGGAAGATCGTCCAGAACCTCTTCTTTGAGACGACGGAGCAGGAATGGAAGGACCTGCTTATGCAGAGCTTCAATGGCCAGTGCGCCACGCTCTTGCTCCTTCGACGATGACTTGGCAAAGCGTGAGGCTGCAATGGGCTTTGCAAAGCGTTCCTGGAAAACCTTCTCTGTTCCAAGGAAACCCGGCATGAGGAAGTCGAATAGAGACCACAATTCGAGCACGTTGTTCTGGATAGGGGTTCCAGAGAGAATCAGGCGGTGATTTGACTGGAATGACTTTACCGCCACAGCCAGCTTGGACTTGGCGTTCTTGATCAAATGACCTTCGTCAAGAACGCAGTAATTCCAGTTGATAGGATTGAGGAAGTCGCAGTCATTCCTGCAGATCTCATATGATGTGATCACGATATCCACTTTGTCAAACTCAGATCGATATTGGCTTCGGATCGGTGGCGCGCCAACGTATGCAACGCAGCTGAGGAATGGCGCGTACTGACGAATCTCCTGTTGCCAGTGACCAGAAAGGGTAGGAGGACAGACGATGAGGGAAGGTAGACGTCGGAAGTTAGGGTCGCCAGACCTTGCAAACTCTTCGGCGCGCAAGTGATGATCACTAGCAACCATGCACAATGTTTGAAGAGTCTTGCCAAGACCCATATCATCGCAAAGAATGCCATGCAAGTTGTAGCGGTTGAGGAACGCCAACCAGTTGACACCGTCTTGCTGATATGAACGGAGCGTCGCCTTGATGCCCACAGGAATCTCAAAGGGCTCCACTTTCTTCGCATCCAACATCTGTGCAACGAATTTGCGCTCGCGATCTCGTCCTTTGAGTAGAGTGTCCGGTAAGCCTGGTGGATCGGGGATGCCAGATTCGAGAGGAACAAGTTTGACAAGCGTGGCAAAGCTCGTGGTCGCTAGAAGACGGACGTCTGTGTCGGAATCGCTCATACGTCCCAGAACAGGTGTGATGAGGAAGATAACGTAGGGCAGAATATCATCTTCCATGACATGAATGAGATGGTAGATGCACTCAATCGCTCCTTGTCGGGCGTGTACGTTTCCGCCGTCACTGATCGTTGGCAAGACGTTTTCCACAAGCATCGTGATACCCTCAATCGACATAACGCTACAGATTGTCGCAAAGCACTTAGCGGCGGCATATCGCAATACGTAGAGTCTGCTTTGCAAAGCCCTTGCAATAAGTGGCAAGAGTTCCTTTACGAAACCTCGGACGTCCGGATGGAGCTTGCCTACCAAGGCGCGCAGAGTCGAGAGGGCGTCCACAACTTCTTGGCCGAATACCCCATCGTCGCTTGTTATCTCTGCAGGCAACGTTGCGTCGGCAAACGCTTTTGCAATCGGGCGCTCGATGAGGTCTTTCAAGATGGGCACCTTCTCGAAGATTTGAGCTCCGAAAGTTTCAACGATTTGCTCGAGGCCTTCTCGTGCACCGCGTTTGGTGATTCTGGCAGCCCTAGATTCTTCTGCGAAACGGGCGGCATCTGGATGATCACGGACATCCTCGTCCTTTTTGAGGGTGAGTATGCCAGTCTCAATGTCAGCCTGGCCAGCGAATTCGGGAGTTTCGGCCGTCTCCATGCAGTAGAACTTGACGAGATTACCGACTACCTTGTTCACAACGCCGGATCTATTAGCTTTGACAAGATGAGCAATGTAGCCTGCAACGGCAGCAGCGGATCGCTTCTGTAGTTCCACATTCTCTTCCTTCTTGATGCTATCCATCATGGCTTTGATAGGCGGCGACGGTTTCTTGGGAGGTGAATTGAGCCATATGAGCGCGCCAGCAGCAGCAGCTTTGATGCGCACATCTCGTTCCTCCTTGATGTCCTTCGCGTCTTGGAGGCTGGATTCGACTTCTTTTCGGGTGGTTTCGAGATTGGTAGCAGCGACCATGCGAGCTGATGGAGTCATCCCCTTCTTAAGCCGCTCATACGATACGTTGATGAGTTTCTCGGCGTCCGCGACTCCGAAGGCATATTGGCTGGCTGAAGGATCGCCTTGGACAACCACAGCAAGGATTGGGAGATTCTGCACGTGGCCATCGCGGAAGATATTGATCAAAGCGGTGCACTGAGTTCGTACGATTTGGAGTTTCGGCACCAGATCCTCGTATGCCAAAGGTCGTTCCCCTTCTAGGACTGGTAGCAGCGCCTTTACGAAAGACTGCGCCAATGAATCTGGGGTTGAAAGATTCTTTCCAAACTCCTCGATGATGATTGCAGCAGTCAATTGTGTTGTAGAATTAGGAGAAGACAGTGGAGCGAGCAGTTGTGATTCGAAAGCTTGGCGTCTTGTATCCTCTGGCCAGGCTGCCATAGCTTTCCCAAGGGCCTGCGCAGCTGACGTGCGAGACCGAATCATGACGTCCGCTCCGATGAGCTCGAGGTCACCGGAGATCATGTGCCCGTCTACATTGTGAGATGTTGAAGATGGAGTGGGTGTCATCATGTCCTCCTTTCCATATCTGGATTTCTTCCTCTTCCTTACTGCTGGATCTCCACCTGCAGGAGGAGTCGACCTACGACTCTGCTGCGATTGCGGTGGCGGGCCCATGACTTGTCCCGAAGGCCGGATAAGTAGAGACATATCCATGGAAATCGGGTGTCGAGAGACTCCAATCGGGGTCAGAGTCAGTGGAATGATGGCATCGAGTACAGGTGAGAGATGCATCGACATTTGTGTGCCAAGGCTATCGATAACTGCATGCCAAAGTTGCATTGAGAGTTTCAAGACACCCTCATTTCGCTCGAGTAAAATGTTTTGGAAGATCAGTTGCAAGGCCTTGCTGTCTATCCAGCCATCTGAACCCTCGCTTTGAATGTTGAGAAAGGTGATCAATGCACGGAGCACGGCGGCGCGAACACTCGTAATGGTGTGTCGCAGGAAGGGAAAAAGGCGGGGGACGAGCTCGTGGAATGATTGTGTCGGATCTTGACGAGCATTGGCCTGCATGGCTTCGAGAACTTGAGGAAAGCCGCATAGTTTCGCCAAAAGGTCCATGATGAAGCCAGTACTAGCACTGAGATCGTCTTGCAAACTCGAGAGACAGGACCAGACTTGATTCATGAGACCTTCAAGCGCCTTGGGTCGCATCTCGACGAACTCCTTTGCAACGGGAATGAGTGTTGCAGCGCTGATGGCTCGAACATCATCGTCAAAGTCACCGAGGCCTTTTATGACGGCAGCAAGTACACCATCCATTAATGAGCCATCCTCGAGAAGAAGATCATTGCGTACGGCGACGAGGTAGCGCAGGCCGATCATGCCGCCTTGGCAGAGGGCCCATGGTGCACTTTGTTGGTTGTTGATGACAGGAATGTCGTATTGCATGATCAGCCGCTGGAGGATGTGGAAAGTGGCCAGGACATTTTCACGCGACATGTATTGGAGCAATGAGCCGAGAGCCTGTCCGGCAGTTTCTCGAATGGGAGCGACGGCGTTGTCGGAAGTGAAGTCGGCAAAGCGATCCAAAATGAAGACGCAAGAAATGCGACACGCGAGATCGTTGAGCCACCGTTGATTGAGACTCTCGTTCTCAGCTCGAGTCTTCTCTTTCCGCCTGCCAGCTCCAGCGCCGTGAACACGCAATATTTCTCGAATGCCCATGGCGGCACCATGTCGGACTTCCCAGGTGTAGTCAAACAGTTCGACGGCGAGGTACTCACAAACGCGCTCGAAAGGCCATTCCAGACCAGCTTCTTCAGCCTCGGCTTGGAAAGAAGATTTCTCTGGGACTGGAGCACCCTTGAATTCTTTAACGAACTTTGCGTCATCGTCACCACCGTTTCGTTCAAGGGAGAAGTAGTCGCTAATGCCATCGGCCTTGCTGTCACCATCGTCGCCGTTCTCTGACTTCTCGAGCTTGAGGGCGACTGGATGGGCGCGGGCAGGTGTCTCGGGAGCGTCTGCTTGTGAGTCTTTCTTTACGCCAGAGCTAAAGTCGACGATTTGAACTTTATTTGCGCCTCCTTGGGCATTCTTCTTCTGCTTGCGCTTCAGTAGATTGATTTGGCGTTTACTGAGGCCTCCTGTTTGATCGCCATTTGGGGTAGCTAACGGTGGAGAGGCGGCTGTGTTGATGGTGTCCGATCTTGAGACGTTGGTGTCGATGCGGTGGATTGCAGGCGTACGAGCCCCGGGAGTTTGAGGAACCATTTCCGACAAAAGTGGTGGTTGATCTTCAATGTATTCGCCCTCGAAGCCAAGGCGCTTGAGTAGAGTCTGCTTCTGATGCTCAAGTCGTTCAGTGGGGTCCATGGCGGCCAGCTTGTAATCGTGCTCCTTGGTGCCACTTCCAGCAAGGGTTTTTCCGAACTTGAGGACTGAAGCTAGGTCGAGGGTGGCAAGATCGAGCTTGTCACTGAGGGGTGGCAGAAAGCTCTCGCCATCCTCTTCCTTCTTGACGGACTCGCCATTACTACCGTTTGATTTGACATGACCATTAGTCTCCGACTTGACCTCGGACTTGATGGGCTCGTCTTCAGCGTTGGGGTCAAACTTGTCGGCGTTGGCGGCGATGCCTCCTATGGCCTTGGCAGCAGCAACACGGGTTTCCCAGCTCTTGGACCGCAGATAGGGGATGACTCTGGTGAGAAGGTTGAATAGCTCGTCAGGGTGTTGTTTTTGGACATCGGCTAATTGGTCGGCAGCTGTGTTTCGGATCAAGGCGGTGCTGCCTGTCTCGAGGAGCCTTGGGTATGTTAGCGAGGTGCAGGGGCCAATGCAAGTACTTCGTCGGATAGCAGTGGATGGTAGAAAGCGACGCGAAGACGGGGAAGAGTGCAATCTTGTATCGCGTCCATGGGCAAGACGGCGTGAAATGCTACAAAGAGGGGTGCAGGGTATACTTACGTTACGAGACGATCCAATCTGGTAGCACTATCTGGGCGTTAGCGGGTCTGCTGTACAGATGCATGCAGTAGTACGGCGGCGACAACATACCTCATGGTTGCTGGGGGAGTAGGCGGGCGTGCAGCAAAGCACAGCCCACGAGAAGGATGTGATTAATTAATTATTAGCGACGTCAATCGAAGCCATGGATACTAGGAGTCGCAGGGCCCAGCATGCAGCAGAGGCGGTCACGTGACGGGCGGGCGGGCAGTGACGAGGCGACTGGGTGTTGGGCTGGGCGGGCTGCACTGCGGAGAATGTATGTGGGATCTCGCGCGTTATCAAGTCCCTTTGCTGGTCTTTTAAGCCTGCGCGTTTTGCTCGCAGGGGTGTCATCTACGCTTGCCCCCATGCGGCCTAGCGCCGTCCAGAAAGGATTTTTGTACCGCAACGGCGCCAGCGAACCACGTCTGTTCGTTGCAAATTTCGCACGCAATTTTCACTGTGCTGCACCGCGGTGAGGTCGATGTAGGGTCGGGCAATCATGGCGACGCGTGAGGGTGCCGTCGTCGCGCTCTGCTGGTGGTGTTGCGCCTTCCTTGGGCCAGATGTCCCAGTGTGGCCTTTGCGACGCGCTAGGCTCGTTCCATCACCGCCTCACTGTTCCAGGGTGTCTTCAAGCTCCCGCCTCTGGTTCCCAAGAAAAATAATCAGAGAACAGGCGCGAGCCCTTCAGCTCCATTATTACACGCAAGCACGCATGCTCTGAACTCAGCAGAGTTCCACTCGCTTCACCACGTCGCAGTCAAAAGGGATCTGGCATAGGGAAATGCTGTTGCTTCCAGCTAACGCAGACGAGCACATGCATCCGTCTTTCTTCCTTGTCTTCGCTCATCTACTGTTCAAGCCCAGTCTTCAAAGTAAACAACCCGTACCAGGACTCTGTCTTTTTCTTCCGTCCTTCCGGTATCTCCCTTTGCGCTGGCTGCTGGTGGTTCCTAGGCTCCCACATCTGACAGCCAGCCCCATCGTCTTGTGCGCTCGTGGCTGGCTTGCATGGTTGGCTGCTGCTGGAGCCCTCGCAGCTCACCACCAATGAACCGCGCCCCACGTTCCCCAACTAGATTGTCCTGCTCGGGGTTTTTGACGCGAAAAGTGGCAGAACAGTGCCAGCCACGGACTCCAGCAAATTAAAAAAACCTGTCCATTTCCGCTGCAGGTCCGGATGCACCGGACTGGCCCCGCGTTGTGTTCGCGTTCTGAGCTATCTCTCGCTTGTCCTCCTGATTTCCACTGATCGACGTGCGGCTGCAGCTAACTCGCCGCCTGCATGCATCGTCCACACCACCCTGGATCAACATCCTCTGCTTTGTCTCCATCATCATCATCCTCTTTGTCCAAAGCCTGCATCACATTCTCCAGGCATAAACATCACCCTCTCGCCTCTCCTTCCTCTGCTCACCAATCTGCACATGGGTGCACTTCCAAGACGCCGCCATCCGACATCCGTGCCACTCATCCTAGGCTCGACATGTCTAATGCTGAACCCGCCAAGGTTAGCGTGGGGCTGCAGTCAGCTATCCGCGACAACCCCAGGCCTTCCCCCGATTCTTCGCGGCAACATGATACATTTGCTTGAAGCAACTCTGCATTCATGTTTTCACATCTTCTCAAATTCTTCTTGGAATACTCAAGAATTAACATAGCTCTGTAACGGCGTAAACTTGGATTCGTTTTCCTCACCAGATCCGGCCGCCGGTTATGCCAACACGACGGCTCATTTCACGATCCGAGACCCGCTCACATCCTGGGCAACCCTCGTGTCTTGCGCCAAGTTTTCACTTCACATCGTTCTATTTCTCTATCCTCCCCCGTCGCACTCGCAAACCAGGGAACGGAAATACTGAATGATGAAACCATGCGAAGGAAAGCAGAGGATCCTAAGCACTGGAACAAGAGACAAATCCCTAATAATTCCCGTCGAGGCTTCCTTGGCTCTCGAAAGTCCAGGATAATGGAGAGAAATCAGAGGATGCTTAGTACTACTACGAACAGGACATGAATACCCTTTGATCCTTGTTGCAACCATTCCTACGTCTGTGTACTAGACTACGATCGCAGAGCAGATCTTATTACTACCAAGGCGCCAAGCTTACATAACTGGCTGCTCTGTCCAAGAGCGACAGGTAATGTTCATCTTACGTACATGATTTCTTAAACGTCTTTCAGGCTTTTCTTTAGCCCAGTATCAGTATCTTTCTTCCCATCCCGAAAATACTCTGGGTGTCTACAGCTTCTCTATGGATTAGACCCACGCCGCGCCGGTATGCCACTCTGTTATTGTACTCTACTACGTCACGCCTCCTTCCCACGGCGTCATCGTAACGTACCACGGCGCGTTGATGATTGGCCACTTCTTTTCCCGGACCGTCTCCCCGTTCTATCAACATGACATACAAGAAACATGTCAATATTTCCTTGGGAACCGGATATTTCTTGTGGATGAATCTCATTCCAGTGCGGAGCTCTGCTCCGAACGACTTGGGTGCAATCGATAGGACCACCATCTCACATGCTCCACCGCCCCTGTCTTCATATTCCCGTGCCCACTTCCTATCCACCGAGGGCAAAAACCCACAAGGATCCCCATCAGCATCCTGTATGGTGAAACATGGCAAGAACTGCTGCGAATCCGAAACCCAGTCTTGGATGAAACTTTCCGGGAGTTCCAATGACATACTGACAGTTGAGCACCACGACATGATATGTGACGGATCTTTCAACAAACGCGCCTGGTACCACAATCTCGACAATGCAAAAGCATCCTCTGAAAATGGGTCTGGCGGCTGATACCTGTGCCATGAATCACGGACAGGCACCAAACCGCATTCTGACCACCGGTACCATCCAACTGTAGGCAAATGCGCTTGCTGTTTGTCAGTCCAACTTGGTAGGCCAGCCTCGAAGTCAACGCTTCCAACCCAGCCTGTCCATGACCAGGACGGGGCTGGAAAGGGATATCCTGGGGCCATATGTACATCTCTGCGTCGAGCTTCAGAGGTCGAATACCAGAGGAGGGATTTGTTGAATTCGGAAAACGGATGCCCGCATATGAAGCCAGTTCCGCCAACATGAGGTGACATAACATTCATGATTCCTTTGAAGGCATTATGCACATCAGATTCGAACGTAAGTGAGCGTTTTGAATAGTCACAAACTACTCGGGCATACTCGTTGAACCAGTCTTGGTCTTTGATCTTCTGGAGAAATTCAGAATTCAGGAGAAAGTCCACTCTGCTCTCTCGGTTCCTGGGTTTTGCCGGATGGACTTCATAGGTCTCGGTGTCCTTCCCGGGCACAGCGTCTTCATCATGCGGATTTCGCGCCTCTGCTACAACATCTTCACAACGGGCATCCCGTGTGCACCTGAAGTACATCTGGTGATCTGTAAAGATGAGGCATCGAGGCGACAATATTCCTTCTTGGAACGTCCTAGATAGAAGAGTTAGAAGTCTTCGGGTATTCAGAACGATTGACTCACCACCCTCGCTTCGACCATCGACTCATATCAAGAGAGGTATTGTAATTCGGAAAGGCTGTCACAAGACGGACACCGTCGACCTCTTCAACTGATTGCTGGTGTGCCCGAGGCACTCCAATTCCTGGTATAGCGTAGTTTGTTTGAGGGTCTGCAGAGCTTGCAGCAATGACCGTTAGATATGCTGCTGTGTATACCTTGTCCATGCGTTCTATCAGACCAGATTTCGCAACCACATCGTCCTGAATGATGCACAATGCGTCTATCCAAATGTATGTCTCGTTGAGATTGCGCACAATCTGGAGCGCATTCTGTATGACTTTCGGAAGTTGTGACGAAACGGTCTTCAAGAAACCAGGTACTTTGAACTGTTCTAAATTTTCTTTTTGCAACAAAAGAGTTTCGAACTTCGGCCAAACATAACTCAACGCGACATATCTCGAGCCAGCTGGAAGTTCAACCAGGCAGTTTCTGTGGACATCGATGACAAGTAGTGCTGGAATGGAGATCTCAGGGTCTGTATGGCGCGAACAATCATGGCACTCATCACAATCCGATACCCATCTCCTTGCTAACTCGATATCAGCTAAAGATGAATCCATCTGTCGGCCGAAAAAGAGAGGAGTTTTGTTGATTTCTGACGCATCCTGGTCCAGCAATCGTATCAGAGGAAAACAAATCATCTGAGAAGTAGCTGCCTGAATGACGTAGACACAAAGTTGGCTCTTTCTCTCTCGTCCTTTGGGAATAGGGTAGACCGAAGGGACGCTCGATAAGAGAATATAACAGCCTTCCAGAGATGTGATGAGATCTTCGTCCGCGGAGGATTCGAGTAAGATGGATGCTGTGATCATCCGGCACAGAGCACAGGAATCGCAGAAAAACATATCCATGGCCCATCCGAGCTCATACACTCGCCCGTTTGCCCGCCCAAACAGATTCTGAATCTCGACCTCCTCACACGTCTCGCACAGGTCACAATCCGGAATGGGTACATGGGGAACGCCTTGCTCAGTGTCGGGTCTCACCGCCGTTACAAAGGTTACCGTCCCTGAAGTGATTGAGGCTTGACTGGCAAGGACTGATTTCGAGTACGTTGGTAGGGCAAGGACGCCTCGATGATGCTTCTCGAAATCGTGGGTGGGTTTCTCGAGAAGCCACTTCTGTTCAGTGCCATCTTTTTGCGTAGAGAGCCATATTTTCTTTTCGCCTGCCTGAGTTCGAGCAGAGACTTGAATGTCAGCCAACGACATTTTGTGGTAAATATGGAAGATATTGACAACGGTGAGGTTTAGGTTTCAACATGTGAATGTAAGATGGAGGTTGCGATGTATACTGGTCAGCACAGCCCCACCACAGCCGGTCAGGCCAGCCTGGGGGCCGTTACACATTGCGTAGCCACCCCTGCCTCGAGATCTACATATATTTCAGGCAACTACTTGCCACTTCTTATCTTTCTTACTCCTCTCTCACTCTGCTACAGCAGTCTTTTCATTCATATTTTCTACCAAAGTCAAATCATTTAATCACTGACCACCAACATGCCGGTAACCATAAACACAGCCAACCACGCTTCACGACCGTGGACACAGGGAAAAGTCACTTCGAGCAATGATCTATTCAAGAGTGCATGCTGGAAAGACTCTGAAGAGGGTAAAAGCCTAATCCAGAGCTCTGTTCTCCGTAAAGAGTTTCGAGAGAAACACATTTCGGCATCGACCAATGGCTTCGTCTACGCTGCTTTTAACGCCTACAGCTACCACCACCATTTAGTCCTGCGGCCAGAAGATATCTGGTTCGCCATCCTCTCCCAGCTCAACTTCTACATCAACGCCCACGCCGAAGAGCTGCGCGACCATTTCGTCTCGCACGAAGGCCAGAAAGAACTCGAAGTCAAAGACGTCGGCTCCATCGACCAAGCCGACTTTGGCAAAATGGCCCAGCGCATGGCCGACCTGATCCAAGAGAACGTCAAGCAACCCGACCTCCAAGAATGGATCATGCCCTCTTTCAGCACAACGACATCATGCGACCGCACCGTCGCCGCCATCCTCATGATGGGCTCCATGCAAAAGTACTTCTCGTACCGCATGACCATGTGCTGCGGGATCCCGTCCGTCACCCTCCTGGGCACTCGCGAAGACTGGGAAAACATCTGGGACCGCCTCGACAAGCTGTCCTCCCTCGGCGACGAGCCCCGCGTCTTCGGCACCCAACTCGCGCCCATCCTGCGCAACTTCATCGCGTCCTTCGACTCCCCCCTGGACCCCTCCACCCTCGCCTTCTGGGGCCGCATCGCCCACGAACACAACATGGGCTCCGGCCCCACGTACCTCTCGGGCTGGATCACGGCCTTCACCTTCTGGGACGAGAAAGGCAAGTGCATGTACGGCGACGTGCGCGGGCCGGGCCCCAGCCGCCCCGGCTGCGAGCTCGACGGCGTAAAGTACCATCGCATCGACATCAGCGACGTCCCCGCGGGATATGCCTCCGTGCCCGTCACCGTCGACGACAACGGCGAGATATACCACACCAAGATGCTCGCGGGCTCGTTCGGCATCAGCGCTACATCCAGCGGCGCGCTGACCGACGCCTCCTCCGATCACGCCAACAGCCGCTCCTACCGGTACGACGACACGGGCCGCCTCGTCCCCGTCGTGTTTATCCCGCAGGACCCGACGGAGCCCGCTGCGCTGGATACAGTGCAGCCCATGTCCGGGTGGCTGATGTACGAGTTGAATGCTCCGCCGCCGGCGGTGACGGAGGCGCCGGCGACGCTGGCGAGGGCGGATGAGGAGCATGGTGTTGGGAGGGGGGAGGGCAGGGGGAAGGGCAAGGGGAGGGGGAGTGGGGTTGCGGCAAGGGAGAGGGTGGGTGGGATGGCGAGGGATTTTAGGAGGGGGTTGACTCCTGGGGCTTGAGGGGTGAAGGGAGTGTGAGGGGTGGGCGGGGTGGTGCTTTCAGTGAGGTTGGGGGAGAGTACTCGTCTCACTGGGCCGTGGGGATCTAGTAATTGGATGAACGGGATGCCACTAGGTATAGTCGTTCGTTTCTCACGTGGTGTTATTCGAGTCTCACTTACCGGCTGTCGAGGCAGATACACACTGGTTTTCTATACACATATAATCATTCACGCATATGTCATTGTGAGACTGCTCCTCGATTCACATCACATGTCAGGCAAAGTGAAGGACAAAGTGAGACTGAAAGCCAATTTCTTTCATGAGATTTCATGTGTAGCCTATCAGTCTGGCTTGGGGCAGTACTCTGGGGCGGTCCCAGACTCTTCAAGCGATGGCCTGAAGAGTCTAGTCTCACCCCATTTCCACTTCGCCCACAGTCCAGCTGGGTACATGGTTCGCTTCATAAATCCACCATTGTGATATCTTCTCCTCCGCCTTCGTATCCCTGATGATCTCAATCATGCCTCTCACACCAAAGACTTGATTACTACACTGGTGTTAATCAAGTGGTCAGGTTGGAGGTTAGGTTGCAATCTTACTGGGTGCGTCGAGGAGGACGGTGTCCGCCCATGTCCAGTTGATCGAGGTCTTCGCGGAGGGTCGACAGGTGATTAGCGGCGACCTGTGAAGCAGAGGAGTTAGTCAGAGTCTCCTCCTCAGTCTCAGTCTCAGTAGTAGTCTCAGTGGCGACCACCGAGGTAGTGTCACTGGCAGGAAGTGAAAAGTCAACCGTACCTGTACGGCCAGAGCCTTGCAGCACATCCAGCATGTCCACCTCGCCCACAAGGTGGCGCATCATACGATCCACATTGGCTGTGTTGGGAGCACGATACTCGACCTCGTTGGTGACGAAGTTCTGCTGCCAGTACTTCACGTCGCGCATGCTTCGATTGCCATCACCTCGGTCAATGACGTAGAGCATGATAGAGCCGTCCTTGATCCTAGCGTAGGTGCTGAAGTCCCACTGGCGCATGTAGTAGCACAAACGCAGAGCTTCATTGGCAGCAGGCTCCTTGTTGGGGGCGATGTCCTCGGTAAGCTTGCGAGCCTCATACGGAGTCATGTCGTCGATAGCCTTGGTGAGCTCGAAGTCGAGCACCTTGCGCTGTTGGCTGATGTACCCATCCGACATGGTGGACTTGTCCTCCGAGTCCTTGTACGCGATCTTGGGGAGGTAGGGAACAACCACAAAGGCAACCTGGGGCTCGCTGGAGGTGTTCAATGGCATGGTGCGAACTGCAATTGCCGCTTCTGACTCTGGGTGAGGCAGCTGGGTAGCAAGATCGAGGTGCTGGATGCGACCAGCGGCCATGAGGGCATCGGCAGCGATGGCGTTGGCGATGATTTCTGATTCCATGCGAAGGCCGTCAATGACGGGGCCGTTTAGAGTGCTGGATGAAGTGCCTGAGGCCCTACGTCCACCACGGCCGACATAGTTGCCACGTCCACGAGGGGGCATGGTTATGGCGAATGGAGAGAGTGGAAATTAGGACGAGTGTTGAGGTGGATTGTAAAGAAGAGTGGTGTAGAGAGATGTGGAAGTTGAAAGCGGTGAGGAGAGGAAGAAGAGCAGCCTTGAGTGAGGGGCGCTAAGGTTATAGGGATTGTGGGTGCCCGAGCGCTTGGTGTTGACAGAAAGTGAAGGTGCAAACGCAAGTGGAAGGCGCGAGAGGCTCTTTCAGGCAGTCACCCTTTCCAACAACAATTCGCGGCGACTGGCTTGGCAACGCGACTTGAACAATATAAGTAAACATTAAAACATTTGAGCATGTGATGAGGAGTTTGAATACGCAAATAGACCCTCCCTCCATCTTGCTCAAAGCTGCCATGGGGTAGACGAACAGTCCAGCACACGGTACTCCACAAAAACTGCGATCATCGAGCCGTCTTCAAAGCAAGTCTCGCATGTGATATACGATACCAAACATGAAAGCAGAAAAGAGTGAGCCTATTCTGAGACTGCAATTGTGCAAAAGTTGTGAGCCTCTGGTCAGTTCGAGCCTTCTCGGTGTGTTTGCTGTCCAAGCGAGCAGCAAAGCATAGACAGACCTAAAGGATCTTGAAACATTCAATGCTAGGGTTTGTGCTCTGAACAAGATGCTTAAGCAACGTTGAAGCACTTCTAAAGCCTGGTCTTGGCGTGCAATAGCACGTCAGTGAACATAGACACGTAGTAAAATATAAAGAAATTGAATACAAGGAGAACACATAGAAAGACGAAGAGTTGAGTGCGAAACTGGAGCAAATACAATTGGAGCTAATGATATGAATAACACTAATTCGTATACTCATTTAGTAAATACTCAACCGACCATCCAAACATTGATTCACGGTCCGCAAGCTACATGTTCCCCAACATCTACGCAACAAACCTGCATTCTATGCACTCTACGCTCTCTAAATTTTCTCCTTTCCCAGATAAACCACCTGCTCAAACCCATGCGACCCACGAGGCGACGTATAAATGGTACCCAAGCCCTTGATCTCCTTATTGAAATTACTGGCATTCTTCTCGCTATCAAAATCAAACGCGACATTGCCCTTGCGCGCGGTGCGCACGTGCAACAAGCCCACCGGCATGGGCAGGTACACCCAGTATTGGCGCGAGTTGGGGAGTATGCGGCCCTGCTTGCAGCGGGATTGGAAGATGGCGGCGTCTGTGTCCGAGGTGAAGACGAGCACGGGCTCGAGGGGCTGGAGCGAGATGAAGGCGCTTACGATGGCGGGAGGGGACATGGTGGGCGGGTTTTATCGTGCTGAGGGGAGTTTAGATGATGCGGGTGTGGATGTTGGGTACGCGTACGGGGTTGTGGGCGAGGACGATTCGAGGTAGGAGTAATTGTCGCGTTTCTATCGTCCTCTCGCGCACAGGTCTATGCGAATAGATAACAATGAATTGATGGATAAGAATGCGCTGCGTGAAGGACGATGATTGCGCGGGTGTCTAAGATATATGTTAAGAGGATCGCGTGTGTTGTCAATCTGGACACAGCGTGCGACCAGGTGGATAGAACACGAAGCGATGTGTTGTAGGTCCTAAGCAGTAGGTTAATGCTGTGGGTTAGCAATATATCAAACGCGTGAGCAGGCCGTCATTCAGCTGCGGGGCCATATCGTCCAGCCGTCTGCAAGGTCTAGGGCGGTGTCGTGGAGGAAGGTCGGTTAGCATTGCCGACATTTGGGCGGGACAGCTCCATTCGGCTCCAATTGCCGTGATTTTGTCTTTGGTGAATTTGCCTTCTCAACTCGTTAAATGATATCACGTTTATGCAGAAAAAAAGTTGAGTATGCAGTTGTCATTGTATAATTCGGATAGTGGTTGTACTTTCGTGTCTCGCGTGGACAATCTGAAGTGATACGTCAGTTAAGATGAGCTGGCACTTCCTTACACTTTCCATCAAACATCATTCGATGAAGTCCTCTTCATTCCCTTGAGAGATACATCTTTTTCGTCCCTCCAACGCTTGGGTAGTTTATTCTGTTCATTTACTTCATAGCCAAGCAATAGTCCGCGAGTGTGTTATCGGTTTGAGTACCTCGCGGAAAATCGAACAAGTGGAAGAAGAACAAGAGAACGCGAGAGATACCGTGGGAATACTTTTCAAATGCTTAGGAATCGAATTGAAAGCACAAAAGCCTTGAGGCGCAGCCCAGCGAGAAGTACAAAGCATGTGGGGATAAAAAATGAAAGGACAAAGAGTTGAAAGAAGTCAAAGAACAGTTAAGAGCTTTTCAGCGCAATGACTTTCCGCGTGCTTTACCGCAGGGTGTTCTCGGCAATCCTATGTATATAGGTACGTGGTGTTGGGATTATTTAGATGCTGAGAGAATTTCTCACAACAAGTTGGGCTCAATTCGTTGCATTGCTGTTAACGGCAAAAAGATGCTGAGACAATACTTAAAAATAGACAGCAAACACGTAGATCAGTAATACAAGGAACAGCGGACAAGGAGGGAGCACATGAGCAGAATGACAATACCACCGAATTACTCAAGTCATCAGAGACATCGTAGATCAGTTTACGCAGCAAATTTACAACCTACGGTACTGACTAAAAAGTATCAAGATCTAAGATTTTATGAGCGCGCGCCGCATCTGGAGAGGGTTTTCGGGGAATTTGGCTAAGCAGTCACTGCGCGATAAATCCTATCTAAACCTAGGTATTTGATGTATGTGCCACCAAAGAAGAAGTAAGAAGGTGCCATAAAAGAGAAGTGCAAGTGTAGTAGTGAGCATTTTCTAACTATAGAGGGGTTTGATAGCACGGATACAGGATTCGTCACATGCCTCTGTGTGCAACACAGTATACTGTGCATATATCTATTATCTGCTGATCAATTTATTCCTAAGACAAGGCAGGAAAGTAAAAAAGAAGACACATTTCAATCATCACTCACCAGGAGTAGGCAATGCTCCTTTCAATTACAGAAACTCACCTAACTTACAATCCTTCCCATCAGCTCGCTCACCTTTTATACAGCCGCAAGTAATGCCTATAAGGGCTAGGACACTCTCGCAGGATGATAATCCCCGCTACAAAGTCAGTCGAACTCCTTGACGCACAATCCAGTACTCTCTGTTCGAGAGTGGAGATAGGAGCTCTCGGAGGCCTTGAATCCTCTCTACCCACACTCATTTCGATTGTCAAGATTAAAAAATCTTTCACTCATACCTAGAGACTACACAGACAACACGAGAGACCTGACTAGTACCCTCAGCTGCCCCATCCACAGCAACCAAAAATACTTCCTCTCGTACTAAACAGCCCCGCTGAACACCATAAACACGATGGCCAAGGTATCCTCTCAGCACGCAGCACTGCACGCTCAGCAGCGACGCAACACGCCAACAGCTGCCCAGCAACCCACAGCCCATCGCTGTGTCCGCCATGCTCGCGGTGACCCGTCAGCCGTCATCTCTGCGCCTCAGGCAGCTCGCTAGCCGTGTCCAGCTAGTCGAAGCACACATGTAGCATGTCGCACCAGCATCGCACACGTTTTACCAATTCCCGACTGGCAGTATCTTATTTGGGAGCGCGATTGACGAGCGCCCGTCTCCTTCTGGAAGCTGATGTTGCGTTACGCAGAGGCGGGGACCGCGGAGTCGCAAATATGGAATTGGTTGCGAATGCGCGGTTTGGAGCAGCGGAGATCCGAAGAATCAGCACACGCCAGGAATCCCGCGACGAACATTCGATGGACTTGGGCATGGACATTTTGCTCACTCACTCACACGCGCATCGCATGCACATCTGACAATTCCCGCATCAGGAGTGCAAATCCTGCTGCGAAAATCCGCCCGACAAAAACCTAGTCCGAAAGGGTCCCGGCACGCAGACGTTTCAAGTTTGACTTTCGCATCTCACACATGGCGTTCACAGCGTTGCTCGCAGCAGCAAGATCTTCGACAGATCCCGACGTGCAGTGGCGCAAAGTTGGGACAAACCGTCGCAGCGGTGGCGGTGGCGAAGAAGAAGAAGAGAAAAAGCAGCGCTGCGCACATGTGGCCTGTAGTCGCCAATCGCCTGTCTCCGACATGTCTAGCCAAAACGCGAAGCAAAACGTAAAAGCAAAACACTGGAGTAGGTATGTAGATGCATGGATTACGATTGGTGAGAGACTAGATAGGTAAGCGAGCACTGCAGCAAAGAAGCAAAGAGAAGGCGACGCGATGCCGAGGTGCGGCGCGGTTTGAGTAGAAACCATGGATGGTTAGTGGGAGGCGAAAAAACGTTGACGGGATGATGTGCCTGAGTGATGGGCAGGTACGGCGGGAACCTAAGGTTTAGGCTTGGCTAGGGAGCGAGGTCAGTGACATGGGTGTTCTCATTGATTAGACAGATGGAGATGGAGAAGCGATGACATGGTGAAAAGAATATGATCAAGAAAGGAAAAGCCATGGAGAATGGTGAGTAATGGGTATGACGTAGTGGAAGTATGAGTCTTGTGTAAGAATTTCGAAGTCCCTAGGCAGCGAAGCTTCGATTTGGGGGCCAGAACACAGCGTAGGATACGATACGATACTTACACAGGCCTACCCTACCCTACCTTGACCCAGCTAATCCTCTTCGCTGAGAAATACATACCTCCCCTCCCTCAAATCGCATCAAATCAAATAAACCCCATCGGCGTAGTAATCCTCTTTCTACGATCCCAGCACCCAGCACCCAGCATCCAGACTCCCATCCCATCCCAACCCACCAATCCAACACCCCAGCATCCCCATTACCAAACCATGACACACCACCCAGCATGTCTTCTCCGCGCAGCAGCAGCACCACCACGCGCAAAACACGCATAGTCTGCATTTCCGACACGCACAACCAGACGCCCAAGCTGCCGGCTGGGGATGTGCTGATTCACGCGGGGGACCTGACGAATCAGGGGAGTTTGAGCGAGCTGCAGAAGACGGTGAGGTGGTTGGAGAGGGCGGATTTCGAGGTCAAGATTGTGGTTGCTGGTATGTGTTGACGGTTTATTTTCATATGCTATGTGTGCGTGTCGATGATTGTGGTTGATTGTTCTTGCATTTAGTTGGTGATGATTGAGTGATACTGTTTTTTAATTGCATTTGTGCAAGTAAGAAGAACGACGACACTGATCTCCATCCTAGGGAATCACGACATAACTCTCGATCCTCCCTTCTACACCGCGCACAAAGACTCCTGGCGCTGGCCCAACCCCCAAGACCCCTCTGCATGCCGTGATCTCCTCCTCTCCTCCCCCTCAATAACCTACCTAGAAAACGAAACTGCAACTATCAAACTCACCTCGCCCAATGGGCCTCACACAATATTCACCGTCTTCGGGAGCCCATGCACACCCAAACATTGGAACTGGGCGTTCCAATATGCGCCCGACGCCGCAGACGATGTTTGGCGCCACATACCGGACGGCGTGGATATCGTTGTTACACATACCCCGCCTCAGGGGCACTGTGATAGTGGCGCATCGATGGGGGACGACGACCGGTCAGGCTGTCCAGGGCTGACGAAGAGGTTGTGGGAGACGAGGCCGTTGCTAAATGTCTGTGGGCATATCCATTCGGGCAGGGGGGTGGAGAAGGTGCGTTGGGCAGGGCATAAGGCTGAGGGGCTGGTGGACCATGTCGAGGTCTGGGAGGATCCGGGGAAGGGGAGTAAGAAAATGTCTCTGGTGGATCTTAGTTATAGGGCAAAGATAGGGCGTGGATTGGGCCGTGGTGGAGGCTGGTCACTGCGAGGCTTCTCTGACTCGATGGATGTCGGTGTTGGGGGCCAGCCTGATGCTGCTTCTACCGGGTTGTCTCTCCGTGCGGAGAAGGGAGGACCTGGTGTTCAGCCTCAGTCCGGTGACGCGAAGTCTATGTCGACCTCGAGCCTTGAGGATTTTGCCCTTTCACAGAATGAAGCGGCAGCACAGGGAGCTCGAGTGGAGGAGACGGTAAGCGGACAGGGCGATATCGGGATTGGGCATGGTGACCAGGCTGTGTGTCAAATGGACGGTGCTTTGGGAGGAAATGTGGGGCGTGAGGAGACGGTGGTGATCAATGCAGCGTATCTGGGAGCGAGGGCTGCTGGGAAAGCGATTGGGTTCAACAAGCCTATTGTCGTTGATGTTGAGCTGCCGGTATGGACATCTGACATGGACGATGGGCAATGAGGCCGTAGGGTGAGATAGGATGACGGGCGGACGTGTACCTGCTTGCCACGATCTGGTGGTGCGGCAGATCTGCTTCGCCCTGAGCAGAGCAGATAAGTAACCATGGCGTCACCCCATCGTCTGCTCTCTATATCTCCTCATGGTGCAGTCTGTCTATTCAATTGAGGACGACCACGTCTCAGGCCGCAATGGCGGGCGCAGATGGCGGGGTCTGCCATTGGCGCGTGAGGTGCAGCGAGCCCCGCCCACCCCCGCATAAGCGCATCTTATCGGCCAGTCAGGCGGCCGGGCTACCGTCTGCCATCCGGCACGGATCGAGCTGGACCAGACTTGGGGACGACTGAGCGATTTTGGTGTCTGCCTGCGCAACCGCCGTCTGCACGCGAGTCCTCGCCATCGCTGCTCGACGGCCTGCGGGCCATGACGGCGATTGGATTCAGGGACCCGCGCATCGTGGCTGGGCGGGGAGGGACCAAGGGACGCTGGGCTTGATGGCCTCGTGGACTGCCTGGGGACTGCCTGTGGCCCGCCTGGCTGCTGTGCGCTGGTAGAACGATACATGTCTCGGGACCCGCGAGAGCGAGGCACAGGGAGAGACACAGCACCACCCAGAGCCTTCTCGTCACGTCTCGAGCACCAGCGAAGGGCATCGATTGCTTCATTCGCAATCAGACAGCGTGCCTGCATTGGTCACGTCTTGCAAATAGGGTGCTGGTGGGGATGCTGAGCTTTTGCGATTGGGTGGCAGCACCACAGGTCACATCGTGCAGCTGCACCAGCGACAGTCTAACCGGCCCAGCTCTTGATCTCTTGCACATGAATCGGCTCACGCTGCTGGACGCTCTTCTTTGGGTTTCTGGATCATGCAGCCCACGGCGGCTTGTGCCTATCAGATGGCGCGCTGCAGCAGGTCCCGAAACCCACCATGTGGCCGACTTCCGCCTTGATTGGAGTGAGTGTTTTGTAGCCGCTGCACGCCTGCAAGTGCTGAAGTGCTGCCTCTGGGGTCGAGCAAGCACCGCGCTCGCCTGGCAACGAGGGCGTTTTGGAGCGGCCGTCGAGGTGGTGCCCGTTATAGTGGTGCAGGACCCCAAGGGCAGCGGTCCGTAGTCAGCTCTGCTGCGCACGTCGTCGATTCCCGCTGTAATATCCCATTTTTATTTTCGTCTTGACAATCCCCTTCATCTACCTCGTTTGTTCCATTTCCGTCCTCCCGCGACGGTGTATTTGTGATCCGGACGAGGCCTCGCCGTCGATAGTGCTGCTCCTGGGCTGGCTGCTGGGCACTGCCTTTGCTGAAACTCGTGGTGACGTCGCATCCTACACCGCTTCTGCTCGTCCGCCCTCGCCCGCTAGGCCAGACTGCGTGCTGCCCGGCAACGCTCCCACTCACCTCGACTCAACTCTCCCTCCGTCGTGTGCGACGCTCCTGCTCTGCACAGCCTCTGTCCTCGTTTGCCCGGCTCAGTCGTCGTCGTTTGTCAGGATTTGTTCTGCCGGAACTTGTCGCTTCCTGCTTTGCCACGCTCTTCTCCGACCTTCCTTGCCCACCAACCCATTACCTGGCACAGACTCCGGCCTTAGGTCAGCAGTGCCGACCTCGTCACCCCATCCCCAACACAGCACTGCACTGCACTCCCAACCAGCCTATCACCCGCGCCCAGTCACCTTCCACTCACCATCGCTCATCGTCCACTCACCACCCCGACCTTCATTTAAGCTCGCTTGCCCGACGCCTCCCTCGCTCAACCATCGTTACCTCGACACCATCGCCCCTACTCAACACACCAGCCTCGGCCGCGTACCACCGCCACCGCCGACCTTCCAATCATCGCCGATTGCATGTGTCGGGCTCCACGCTCGCCAACCTAATTCACTAGTATAAGAATCTTTACCATCCCCCATTGATCGTTGCACTCCCCCCGCATTCCGACCATGTCCCTGGAACAGCGACCCGACTACTACAAGGCATTAGGGGTTCCCAAGAATGCCGACCTCTCCCTCATCAAGGCCACTTACCGCAAACTGGTCCTCAAATGCCATCCCGACAAGGTCACGGATCCAGCCCTGATGGAGCAGAAACAGGCCGAGTTTCACGCGATCCAGGAAGCCTACGAAGTCCTCGGCGATGAGACCAAGAGAGCAGACTACGAAGCATATCTACATCTCGAAGGCATGCGCGCCGACAAGGCCGCACACCCAGAGAAGTATGCGACGCGCTTCGATGTCCGAACATCAAGCGGCGCCCAATTCACCCCCACAACTAGTTCTTCGCGGTACACGACAGAAGAGCGCAAACCCTCGCGTTCCTACGACGATGACCGCTACTACGAAGACCGCTCTCGCAGCAAGTACGACACTTATGACGCATTCCCCAAGTCTGGCCCTTCACCCCGATCCAGCCGATCTGAAAAGGAGTCATCTTCGCGGTCGACTGCCCGGGCCAAAGAAGATCGCACTCGATCAGAACGCAACAAGACGCGCGACAGGGAAGCCCGAAGCGAGCGCAAGTTCAATACAGTTGAGAGTGAGTCATCTTCTGACGAGAAAGCGCGATATGAAGCAGACTACAAGAGGCGCAGCGAAGACGAAGCGCGCAGACTTGCCAAAGAGGCCATTCGCAAGGCAGATGACCGACGCTCCCACGAAGAGCCACGCTACTCGGATGCTAGGAGCAAGATGAACAGCCAAGCAGAAGAGGCGATGCGCTATCAGCACAAGACTCGTGCACAAGTTGAAGCGGAATTGAATGTCCGTCCTTCGCCCACTCGCACTTCCTCGCGAGACTACTACGGGGAGTCGAGCCGCTCAGCGCGACGGGACAGTCGACCAGAGGCTGTTCGCAGGTCATCTGCCCGTCCCAAGGACCGACCATCCTCTTCTGGACGTGATCGCGATCGCGGCTTTCCCGAGATTGTCGACTGGGGCGAGCACAGGAGCCCTCCTTCGTTCAAGCATTCGTCGTCCTCGCCAGCTCACATCGAGGTGCCACGTGCTATGCCGCAGCGCTCGCATACCGAGTCGTCGTCCCGTGAGCACCGCCGCGCAGATGCTTCGCCACCCCCAGTCTTCGTGCGCTCTTCCACTATGCCCTCTTCATCATCGCGCAGGAAGGAATCCACTGTTCCTCGACCTTCTGGTCTGCGTGAGACTATGACTCCCGAACACAGTCCAGAGCATGAATTCCCAACCATTCCTCAGCCCCAGAGGAAAGTTTACCACTACCCCACACCTTCGGGTGGCGTTCCTCTTAGGTCTGAAGATGTTGCTGCCTCCTCCGGCAATCATCGCACAGTCTTGCGCGAACCCGAACGCCACCGTATGCGTTCTCCATCGCCACTTTCCCGACCTCCAATGGGTGCCAACCGACCTTCCGAGAATTCCGCACCCCAGTACGCCTCCAAGCCAGTTGCTCCCACGACTACGCGCTCAAACTCATCTCGCAAGCTTTCGCCAGTTCGCGGCACTGACGAGCGCGGACGCGTGAGGCCTTCCCTTTACGGCGAAATCGGCGGAAGTAGGGGACGTCAACCTAGTTTCAGCCCCGGAGAAGTTCAGTACAGCCGCAAGTTTGGTCCTGAGGATGTTAGATGGGCACCCCGATCCAGCCAAAATGACCGAGAGTACGCTAGTAAACCAAGTTTGGGCAGAACCGCAACATACGTTTACTAGAGTGCTAACTTGAGCCTTAAGCTCGCATTACAGGCGTTCCAGATATTGAGCATTGAAGCATCTATCGAAGACACTCTCAAATCAACAAACACACCAAAGCGCACACACGTACACAATCATCTGATTAAGCAGGATACCCGGAGCCTGGCATTTTCGACTTTCTGGCCTTTTTTTGACAATTTTCTGGCGTTTTCATGGGGAATTTTCTTTGTAACTGTTCAAACCACTCGACGCTCGCAAGCGCTGCTATCCCGTCGAGAGAGTGCCTTATTTCCTTTAACTACAACACAATACATGTCGTTTGTGGTCTGCGTACCATGAACGATACTCTTTTCAATTATATATTTCACTATCGAAAGTCGTATGACTTTGATACCTTCCATTCATTTCTCTGTTTGTGTTTTGGTGCAAATGTCTCTGAGCTACCTACTTCACGGTGGCTCTCGACATATATGACTTTATTCCCTCTTTTTTCCTAGCTCTCAATGGAGGCGCATCTGCGATCCACCTATCCATGCTTTTCTTCTGCATGGCTACAGTTTTGGCATTTTTGCATTTGTAGTCTCTTGGATTTGAGACTTTCATACGCTCGCTCGATGCGGTCTGCATACCCTTTGGTGGAGAAGCCCGGTAGATACCTACGACTTTACGACCAATTCCTTTCCTGATTAGCAGTTTTCAATTTTGCGCAAGTCTGAGCTTGTGATTGGGAGAAGAGAGAGGACGGGGAGGCTGAAGGAATGGGTCTGCGAGTATGTATGTAGTTTAACACACAATTGAAATGGAATTGAAGCATATAACCCGCTCAATACTTTGTTCGCATGTATCTCTGAATTCTCAGTCCCGTCGTGAGTCGTACCTCCTGAAGCACATCTCCGACGAGCACGTGCAAAGCAGCAGACTCACTCTCCGTTTCCGCAACGGCATTCCAAGATGTGCAACTGTTTCCCCTGAATTAGACTAGATTAGAGCAATTATCTCGCAGCCTACCAGAGGCATAACCGCGCAAACTGGACGCGTGAACCCTTGATGTCATGCCGACGTGCGTATCTCGTAAGGTCAGCACCAGGGCACGAGGCACAGTGCACGGGGGGCTCAAATCGCAAGCGTAAGGGTCCCAAGAGCGGGAGGTTAGGGACACGACACCATAGGCCCAGCGCAGAGCGTAGGACGAAGGAAGCGTAAGCAGGCAGCGGGCAGCGGGCAGCGTAGAAGGTAGGTAAGCGGGAAGCAAAACTGTCAGCAGGAGTGGACGTGGTTGTGTGGTGCTATGGACGATGTAGGTGGGTGGGTGGGTATTATGGTAAGCCCTGTCGTTGCGCGAACGTCGTTGGAAGGGTAGGGTGGGGTGGGGTGGAGATAGACGTAAGATTCGTTAGGACGGAACGGGAAGGGAAAGGAAAATCGTGATGGCGATTTGAGATAAAGATGGACTGCTACTGCCTAGGATGGGATAGAGAGATGTGGGCGCGTAAGATGGGTGGACGGATATAGCAAGAAGGGAGAAGGAGAGAAGGGGGCAGCGTGTATGTATGCGCTTTGATTGGAGGGATAGAGTAGTATGGTGTCCTGGGTAGCGCCAGGCGGGTAAACTGTATACTCGGCTTATCTCATCTTCGATTCGATTCCCTCCCTCTCTATCTCTCCTTTTGGCATGCGTGCTCGGTTGCGAGTTTTGTGCTACTTGGGATGATTCGCGTGCCCTTTTTTTGAACTGGGCTTGATTTCCGAGTTTGTGCTAAATTAGTAGACGGGGGAGGCGGCGAAGGGCAGAGCGGTGGTGGTGGTGCAAAATGTGGGAGCCTGGATAATGAAGCGGGGACGCTATGGACGATGTATGTTGCTTTGCGTGGCTGAAGGATGGGAGATCAGGCAGAAGGAATTGACATTTAGGTTTAGGGGAATAGGAGTTAGACTAGACACTAGGCAGATAGAATTGGACATTGCAAAGGATGAAAATGATGTGGAGGTGCGTAGAGGCAAAATGCTCGAAGTGGACTAGCACCATATACCTTCATCATTCATTCATACATACCTAGGTGCTTCGCAAATAAAAAGAATATAATCAACAATAGAATTGCGAACTCGCATCCAAATACCCTACACCATACACCCTTCCCATCCCTTACCGATCCCTTCCTTTCCCTTCCCTAACCCTTCCATGCACAAGGCAAGTTCCTCAAACCGCCACCCCCTCCGCCCGACTCCGCCATCTCACCTCTCTACGTTCCGCCCCGCCCCGCGCCCTCTCACAAACCTCGCCTTAAAACCGTAATGTAGCACAGTACGACGCGCACCCAAACCGCGAAAGCGAAGGTAATACGCGCAGCGCAGCGCGGCGGAGCAAGGCGGACGCCTAGGCTAGTGTAAGTCGGGATGGGATTATGGAACTATGGAAGTCCCGGACTGCGGCGGAGGATCGGGCACCGAGTTGGGTGCTGGGCGGGGAGTTGGAAGGCCCGGGAGAGAGACAGATTCGGGTGGATGTTGGGAGGTATGTGAGCAGGCGGGGGGCGAGGCAGATTGCGGGTTGCGGCGATTGAGGGTGAGTGGGCGCGGATGTGGATGGATGGTTGTGGCGGAGTAGGCAGGGTAAGCCGGTTAGGAAATGGACGGCTCGTACTTGAGCCCAGAGTATTATCTCAATTGGGAAAAATGAAATATGCGACGTTTGTTTCTACAAGAAGTAAATATTGATGTGTCAACGTAAAAAGGTTCCCGTATGGAGTTAGGCACTTACTACTAGAAAACCAAGTACATAAAACTAGTCTTTAAAGCGCAAGTACTTAAGCTAATCTTGGCATACAGATTTGGAGGTCCTATCCTATCTCTTCTGAGACTCCCTGTGATTTGGCTTCAACGGTTCTCAGTCCCTTGAGCTCGGAGGCTAACTGTGCCTCCGACACCCTAAGGACCCACGGGAGCCGAGAAAGGTAATTTAGAATCGTACCGGCACACAACCCAATAACTCAGTGCGATTGGGCTGATATAATTGTCAAACTTAGTTCATCTCTTGATCGACAGCATCGCTGAGTAACTGTAGACGTGCATAGTTATACTACATGAACCGTCAAACCTGATGAGAACCATCTAGATATCTTCCAGAACAACAACCTCGAAAAGATCCAGTATCGGCAAGTTAATTTTGCCGTCTTCAATCTTCAAGTACTGGTCTGAAACAAGTGCATGTGCCGACTTGACAGATGCGCTCACCTTCACCTTTCCACCTACGATCGGGATATGGGCTCCGAAGTTTTGCTTGCGAGCACCAGACATGTTGATGAAATGTAGGACTGTTTTCCCTTCGTTCTTGTGCAATGTTACTTCCACCTGCTCTGCGATGTCGATAGAGATAGGCTCCTGAGCCTGCCCTTCTTCGGCGAGAATTTTCGTGAAGAGGTCCCGGAAAGCGCTCAGTCCAATCTCTCGGTAGCCGCGCCCGATTGTGAATGGGATCACTATTCCTGAGCCCTTGTGGTAAGAGCCAACGCTGTACCCGCGTTGCTCCACTTGTAGATTACCATAGGCTTTCTCCGGAGGAGCAAAGGGAGCACGGGCAAGCACACACCATTTTCCATCGCTCTCAGGCTTCCACTCGTACAAAATATATGTGCCCACGATAGGAATGATGGGGCCAGTGTACTTGTGAATGCTCCGCTCTGGCTGGGGCGGTGCAATGTAGGAAGAGAACAAAAGCTCTTGCTTCCTGATCACAGCTCGTTGACGCTTGGAAGGAAGAGATTTCAGCTGAACTAGTCCAGTGCTATCGACACCACTGTTACCCGTTGCGAGAAGACGGCCTCCAGCTGCGACCCAACCGTCCAAGACATTCGCATCTGCGGATTCTAGCTGGCCGAGATTTGGTAAGATTAACACCGAGTACCTCTTTATGCTGCCATTTTCAGCAACGCCTGTCAAGTGCTCTTGGGCAATCACGTCGAAAGGTACATGTACTTCCGTCATTGCCGTGTAGAGACCGCGGAATTCCGAAGTAGACTCGTCGAACTGCGTAGCCGTCATCTGCGCGCGATCGGGTCGGACAAGGGCAGTTTTTGCGCAAGGTCGCATGCCGTTGTATACAGCATCCCATTTCTTGTGGAAGCGTAGGATATCACCTGCGATATCCATGCACAGGTAGGGTATCTTTCCCGGGTAGCCCATCATGTATGTGGACGGATTGCCAGCTCGGGATATGCACTGAAGGAAGTACTGGGCGAACATGGCAGGTTCTTCGCTCGCCATTCTATACGGCATGTCCATGAATGTTGTTGAGTTGGTGAGAGCAGGCACGTCATCCCGATAAGATATCCAGGTGCTCACGACTTCTGATGTGTAGTGGTGCCAAAGTTCTCGACCCACAGCGTTGTTGGCTTCGTGAAACATGATGTCGGCCGTTTTACCAAGGATGAGGCCAGCATCTGGAAGCCTCTCAGCCACGAAAGACCGGATTCTTGCAGTTAAATCGTCGATTAGATCACGGCTAAAGCAAAGCCATTGTGAATACGTAGGATCGGACGGCCCCAAGGGCAATGGCTGGCCTCTGGAGTAGTCTGCCCATCGGCGATGGCAATTGCTGCACTGGCAGACACCGTGATACTTCTTGTAGTAATCTATCTCGTTCATGGTCGTCCAGTTAATGAAGAATCCGTCCATGGGATAGCGCAAACACACTTCGTCAAGAATTTCGAAGAGGCGCTCTTGGTAGTAAGGTCCGCTCGGACAGACTGAGACAAGACCTCCGGTGTGCTCTTGAAGCTCACCAGTTGGAGATACGAAGCACCAGTCCGGATGCTCGGCAGCAACTTGAGCTGTGACTTTTGAGAAATCCATTCGTGCCAGTAGACGTAGATTCCTTGAATGAGCTGCGCGCACAGCATCCGCGATGAGGTCGCCACTCTGGCGTTGCGAAAGTCCGGGATTCCTACTGTGAAATGAAAGGTCCGTTGGGTACTGCGCCTGGATGCCTCCAACACCGATGAGCCAAGCTCGGGCGCCGTGGTCGACAATATAGTCTGCCACCTGCTCGACATCCATATCAATGTCAATCTCTCGCAGATTCGTCTGGAGCATGCCAAAAGGCCGTTTCCACCACTTGCCTTTCGGCATTGGGCTGGTGATTTTTAAAACATCTTCTGTCGTAGCTGGAGAACAGTCTGGCGTGGCTGGTGAAAAGTCTCCCATGGTTGCTCCTGGTGTTGACGACAGCCTCCGATTGGGACTCTTAGAAAAGGTATAGAACTATGGGCCAAAGACACTTGCTGGTTTTTATTTTAAAGCGTACGCTTTTGCGAAGGCATATCTCTTTCCGTCTGGCAATCATGTCGCTGTGGGTTCAAGATCTGGTAACCGGACCCGGCTATGATCTGTTAGCCGTAGCCTCCTATGCACCCCACAGTGCCCACCCCAGAGACGCTTTGAGGCCAAAGATGCGGGGTTATAAGACTTTGAACGTTTGTCGGCATATCGGCTTCCACTGTGAATCCCGGCTGATAAACACTCCCTTGCAAGGCGGGCGAAAGTTCACGTTGGGGTTATGTGCTAGGTCGCATGCGTACTAGTGTGTACCTGACTATGGTTGCAAAATAGTCGCGACGCCACTTTGAACGCCTTCAAACATTGGTAGGATATGAGCATGCTTCCAGTCGAGTGTGGATGTTGCTTAAATCAGACTTCATATACACAAATTATAGATTATTGTTCGCCTCCAAGCTGGTCGTTGGGGCTGAGAGGAAGTCCTCGAAGATCTTGCTCGAATCGTCACGTCCATGTTCCATTGACTACTGATAGTAGCAAAATGGTATAAATCTTTTTTCGACTAAGCATGCCAGCTTTCCCCAGAGTGAAACATTCCTAGCGCTTATGCTAGGCAGATGGGCTGCTAGCACTGCATTGATGTATGGGTATGAGTTATTGACTGGAAGTCTAGAGCGACAAGCACAATTTCAGCTGCTGGATAGACTATGTATTTACAAATTACGGCTCTCCAAGCATCCCCCAAATGCAGTTTCGAAATTCTCGACTGTCATGGCCTCGCAGCAATTACACGTCTTTTATGGTACCCCTCCGTAACCTCTCTAGATTTTGAGATGAATGCCATCAGCAGTCGATGTCTCCAGGGCTGTCCTCAATCACACGTTAAGCGTAGGATTGTTCTCACGGTGCCCAGTTCCAGGCCCAACATAGGTATCCTTGAATCTCCATGCTGGAATCTTGCGCTCAAACAGCTCATCGAGCTCAGCAAAAGTTCGACCCTTGGTCTCTGGTACCAGCCACCATACCAGTACGTAGATCAGAGATCCAGTCCCGACGAAGAAGAATACTGCACATGGTTAGTTGCTGATGTCAAAGATAGGGGAATGGCGCACCTGTATTGCTCATTCCCATGGCGGGCGCATTGAGCATCTGTGGGGTGATGTAAACGTAGACAGTGGCCATGCCTTGAATGAAAACGATGGCAATTCCAGTGGTCTTTGCCCTTAGTCTTGTTGTTGCGGTCTCTGCCACATATACGTAGCCCATTGGGCCAGCGGAGAGGTTCAACCCAACTTGCCATAAACAACTACAGCGAGTTAGCCTTCTCCTCCACGAAAAAATCGTAGCTCAACCTACGCAACGGCAATGAGTACAGCTCCGACTTGAGGACCTTCAGTCCTCAACACACCGCCCATGATAAGTAGTGACGCAATCGAGATAGGTGCACACCAGATGAGCAATGTGCGGCGGCCAAGACGTTCGATGAGAGGAACTGCGAGAAAGAGCATTGTAATAGAGACACAGCTGTGAAACCGTTAGCTTATTCTGGCTAAAAGGAAGCATAACTGACTTGGTAGCGACGGTTCCATGGAACGGGTTGGCTAAGCCGGCCATCTTAAAGAAGTAACTGGAATATGTTGAGATAATGGGAACTCCGATAGCAACCTGCCAGTGCCACGGAAGGATAGATACTATTAGACGGCGCTATGAAGCATTAGTATAAGTCGCGATGTAAAGCACGGATATATGAACAGTACTTACGAGGTTTACACCACGGAACACATCCCAATAGGTGCCACTGCCGTGAATAGAAGCGGAGACCTTTATGTTCTCAAGCTCAAGTCTCAATTTCTTAAGTTCACAGTCTACATCATAGCCGGGGATCTTGCCGTTCACCTTGAGCAAGATTTCACGGCACTTGTCCTCGCGGCCTTTTGCCAGGTGCCAACGGGCAGATTCAGGTAAGAACCACCACGAAATGATGGCTACTCCACAGAGTGCAAATTGTGAAAGAACGGCGTTCCTCCATTTGCTGGGTGCCTGTTGATTCACAATGGAGAGAGAGATGGCAGAGAGGAATGAGCCGATGGCGTACTGGTAAGGGTCAGTAGATGTTGATGAGATCGGATATCCAGCTTACCATGAGCTGCATCAGGCTCATCAAAGCACCACGTCCCGCGGTCGGAGCCATCTCACCAATGTATACGTTGATACAGCATTGTGCGAGTCCTATAGAGAGTCCCTGGGCAGTATCAGTCCGAGCAATTTTCTCCATAGGGGTCAAGACATACATCTAAGAAACGAGCTCCAAGCCAATGGGTCCAGTGGGTGGCGAGCTGTTCCAAGATGCACGCCGCCACCATGATGAGCTGAACAGCGAGAATCATCCATTTGCGGCCGATTTTGTCGCAAGGATAAGAACCAACTCCCGCACCAAGCATTGCGAAGACATTCTTCATGGCTATAAATGAGTGTTAGCAATGTACTATAAATGCTATATTGGAGCTGTGGTTACTTACAACCCCAAAGCGAAACATGCTGTGCATCAAGAACGTATTTGCCATTACTATGCAAGACGCCAAATGTCCGCAGGAATCCTGGAAGTGCAATGATACTCCCAGACATTTGGACCTGATATCCGTCTGAAAGAGACCCGACAGAGGCCAGAACGCACATGAGAGTAGCGACCCTGTATTTTTTCACGCACGCAACAAGACCTAGGCGCTCTTCTTCGGCTGGTTGCACGGGCGCAATATGTTCATCCCCGGAGAGGTGCGACTTGGTTTCGGCTTGATCAGGCATTTCTTCGTGATGGACGACTTGTCCTTTGTCGTGTTCCGTGTATGACTTGGTCATTGTCGCTGTATATCGGCTAGCGTGCGCTGCTAGAGCTGGATGATGAATAAAGATGGTGTGGTTCAGGTGGTGAATGTCTCTGCTTTACATATCACCAGTGACCCGGTGTTCACCTCCAGGTGTCTTGCTCTCGCTGGCGCGGCTATCAGAATTCGAGGGTTAGCATTTGTTAGCCGTAGTGCCCCGTGGAGCGGAGAAATATCGCCGACCCCACGGGGTAAGAAATGTAGACACCGAGACTGTGGTAGGCTAATGGTCTGCGATTCTCATGCGATCAGCACGTTAATCATGATCTTGAGTTCGGCGTGGCGAGTTTCGCTTCCTGCCTCTCACGTTGCCGAGAAAGTGGGCGACAACTCTTCCGGGCTAATTGCCCACTGCAACAGAGGCCTACAACGTTGCTTCGCACAAACTCTTACACCAGATAGCTAATAAATAGATTGTGTTACCTTTTGAAGTCTGAGAAAGTAAATTAATCCACACCAATACCTAAGTTACATTTTGTAAGAATTCATTCCAGAGCATTCATAGCCCACTTACCCGACCTAGTAAACGCGCAAGCGCACTTTGCAAATGGTGTTTGGCATGGTACGTATGCGGCCGCCTGCAATCAAGAATCTTACATACATCTTTGTATTACAGAATACTGCATCTACACTATAGTCGCGACGCCAGTTGGATCAGCTTATCCATGGCAGAAAGAAGAAAATCTCTCTGCGCATTGCGCTCTTGGCCGCCACTCCCTTGGCTCACTACCCCAAAGCCTGTGCTAGAAGGCGACAGACTTTCCTGAGGCCAACGAGTGGACGTACTAGAAACAGTGTTCGTAGCTACCTGGGAACTGTTCATGAGCTGATAGTATGACGATGTCGTACCGCTTGGAACAAGCGAAGGCAAATCCCCCAACTGAGCTTGGGCATCACCCACATCTGCAATTCCGTTTGGATTTGGTGCACCTATCAGCGCATCCAAATCCCCGAAATCCTGGCACCGAGGAACGTAACCTTGTGAGTCTGGATAGATAAGGAAGTCATCCGGCACGCTGGGGAAGTCCTCGGCGTTGAAAGAGAACATGGCATCTGGATTCACTGACTGGAAGAGAGAGCCGGTATCTAATGGGTAGTTGTGTTGAAAATTTCCTGTCTCAATCACGTTGTCGGTCGCAGGAAGTGGCTCTTGGTTTAGAGAACGTTGCGTCTGATGACTTGCTTCATCAGCACTCCCGTTGCCCAGTTGTATTATCGCAGAATCGCCACTCGAGTTTCGTGGAGATGCGTCAGAAGCGAAGGTTGGGGTTGTTTTGCTGAGCGAACGTTAGGCGTATCATGTCGTAATGCGGCACGGAATACTTACTCGACCATCAAAAGCATCTGTATTCCTGCTTCGCGGACAAATGTTGGCACTTGATGCTTACCTGGGTCCCCAGCCATATGCAAGGCAACTGGAAGGACGAGATCAGGTCTCGAATTCGTTCGCAGTAGGATGGAAGCTGCAAATGGGAAAACAGACGCGCGCTGGGTGTTGCGTAATGCATAGGGCACTTTGAGGGCCTCACTAAATAGTCCTACTGCAAGATGTGACATAAGCTGTTGATGCCGTTGTTGTTGATGCGTCTGGAGTTGATCTTCGGACCTCTGTAACCGGATTTTGGCCACATGTGTGACAAGCAGAAGCCAGGTGCTGAGAGCTTCATGTGTATGGTACCACATTATGGCAGGATCGTTGCTTTCACTGCACCATTTCCTAATCCAGTCCTCGATGTACGCTCTCATATGCTCTAGCTCAGCATCAAGTCGCCATGAGCGTTTACTGCCATCATCGTGCCCGATTCGTCTGCGCGTTTCTCGCTGTTAAAACGAGTCAGCTTCTTCCTGATGCAAATGGCGCCTGGTACTTACGTCGAATAGAAAAAGATCGTATAGGGCGGCAGGTGTAACTGTCTCGCGACCTGGGGTGGCTTCAGTTACCAATCGCAGATCATCTTCACTGAGTTGGAATTGACTGAGGTGCACTGGCTGACGTCCACTGTATGTCGAAAAGCTATTCGTGGTTAGTACACCTTCTCTGCTTGGCTGGATGTGAAATCATACCGGTACTCGTTGATTATCAAGAACATTCTAGTCCGAAGTTCATTAAGTAGTAGCTGGCGTGATCTTGCTTCGTCGGCCTGATTGCTGCATTTCGGTGGACGCGTGAGTCCAATTTCGGTCGCAATCCGCGGAATTATACCAGCGCGCACCCACCGTTGTTCTTCCATGCGACATTTTGGTGCTTTGCCCCACCGTGAAAGCAGCTATACGCCCGTTAGCCAACAGTATACCTTGACAGACGATTCTCACAATTTGTGCTTGCACGATATCGACTGATCTTGCACCAGTGGCATATACAACGAGGTTGACCTTTTCCACATGAGCATGTAGACGCAGAGCCTCGGTGATATCTTCATCGCAGGGTCCATTCTCTGTTGCAAGCTTTGCGGTGGCACCCAGCGCCAGCATCGTCGTCGTAAGTAAGGCAGACCTCTGGCGAACGGAAGAGAATGTGTGTAAAGTGGGATCAAGTAGTGCCCACTGTGGGTGAATTACTTGCCAATATCTTACGGGCTTTGAGTCAATCAACAGCACCCGGCGATCGTGAATCAAACGTACATTTCGAAAAGCTCGTGTGCCCTTTGCTCGGTGACCACGCCACAATGAACAGGATCAAGGGCAGGAGCAACATCTCTCTTGGAGGCGTAAACGCCATGTTCAAAATATCTTGCCTGCTCCTGGCGAATATTCTGTAAGGCTTGTGGTGTCCATTGGCGGAGCATGTGCTCGAGAGCCGCAGTGATCAATGAACGATGGAGCGTCCCATTATGCTTGCTCGGACTTGTCTGATCGCCGCTCGCCTCGCTGACATCCCAGCCACGATCCGCAAGACCGGCGAGTATCCATAATGGCTCTTGGAGACCTCTTGCCTTAGATTCATTGGCCTCTTCGTCGCGTTTGCTGCTATCCACAGGGAACTCGTCAAGCACCTGAAGTAGTGTTCGCGTGAGCGATGGTCGATCTAATCCGGCTTGCTGCTCCCCCTCTACAGATAGATGTTGAAGATTCCAAGGTGTCGCGGTTCCGCTACGTCGCCCAAAATCGCCCCTTTGTTGGAGAAGTGGGTCCAAAACATCTGTATGCGATGTCAAATTCGGCGGGGTAGCTGCCACATGGCCATCGGGATAGGGAGGTCTCTCTCCCTGGGTGCGTGAAAAGGCTGTGAAGTGACTATCGGTGGACGCAGCTGGAGATCTTGATCGGCCTTGCATGCTGGGTTGGCCTCGAATCTGGCTCAACTTCTCGAGTGTACGGAGACTATAACATCAGCTGGAGCCAAAGAAGCAGAAATTTACTCAACGCCACTTTTTGCTCCCCTTGACACGGCCGCGCCTACTCGCCAAAAATCTGCATGGTATCGCATTGGAGATGCATCGAAGGCAGTCCTGGTGACCTGCTTCTATCTCGCACTTGCTCTTGTTCTAGTAGTGTCAATATCAGCGACGCAATGTATCGGCAACGCTTGCAATACTCACCAGTCGACATCTTCAGCATTGAGCAACAGTCAGCTGGTGGACTCGGCCTAGCAGCACTCATCAACTCACCCTTGGCAAGCCCTGGTGGAGCGACGTCGCTTGGTTCGCTGGAACTCGTGGATATCAGACATTGTGCCCGCTGTTGCGGAGTTGCGGAGTCTCGATGTTTTAATACCCGAGTCAAGTCGCCAGACCCCGACCCCACAGTCCCCAGCCGTGCCAAAATCCCCATGGGATCGGGCAATTAATCAGTTCCGTCATCAAGCTTGTCTAATACCCGGATGTGGCTGGATTCAGCTATTGGCCGAAGCCAGCTGAACAACGCTACTTAAACCTCATGAGTCAGTAGTGCAACGCCTCGAGTTTGCATGCCGTATGCAATCATGACACTCAACACCGAATACAAATACCTCACGCCAGAAGATGAGCAACATTTCCTAACCAAGGGGTGGCTGAAAATACCAGGCGCAATCAAGCAAGAATACATTGATACATGGATCAAAGATCTCTGGATTCGCATCGGCTACGACGAGCATGATAAGTCGACGTGGAAGGAGGAATACCTCCACCTTCCACGTCACCGGGAAGTTCGAGCCGAGGAATTCGCCCCTGAAGCCTGGAACAAGATTGTGGAGATATGTGGTGGTGAGGACAAGATTGATCCCATAAGGGAGCGGTATTACGGGGACGCCTTCATTATAAACTTTGGATCAGAGGACAAAGTAGAGTCGCGACAAGTGCATAAACCTCAAGAACAGAACGGCTGGCACACAGATGACGATTGGTACCGCATGTTCTTGGACTCATCTGGCAACGCCCTCACCGTCATTCATGTCTTCACAGATATACCTGCTCGAGGAGGTGGCACATGGATATGCGAAGATGGTATGGAAGGTAAGTGAACAAAGTGCACGTCTCAGCACGTGATTCCGAGATAACAACGATCAGGCGTCGTGAAATACCTTTACAATCACCCCGAAGGTTTGGATCCGCCAATCATGGCTGCCAATTGCAAACACGTCAAGGACTGCAACGAATTTTTCACTGTCGAGGCAAAAAAAGGCGATGTCATCCTCCTACATGGCCTACTTCCCCACGCAGCGAGCCCAAACTACCTTCATTACCCTCGCGTCATCTCGAATCCACATGTATCGCTCCACAGTCCCTACAATCTAAACCGACCCAACGGAGATTATGTAAGCTGTCCAGGTGCTCAATTTGGTCATGACTAATGGCATGAACCCTATTCTCAGACTCTGCTCGAGCAAGTCATCCTCCGCGGCTTGGGACGTGACTCTGTCCCAGAATGGAAGCCCATGAGAGAACGCGCTTCATACTATCCTCGCAATGCCGGGTTCAAGCGATCTTACATCGACGCTGAACTAAAGCGGATGATTGCAGCGGCAGAAGCGAAGGGACTTGATGAGGGTGCTGTTGATAGTGTTTATCTTCGGCGTGGAACGAAAGAGTTTGAAGACTTCGAAAGACGAAATGGCTTCGACAAGAAGGCCAATGGACTCTTGATGGAACAGCACAAACTGTAAGTGTTTCAAACGTCTGATTCACCTTGCTGCCCGTATGCTGACGCGGGGAACCTCAGGGCCTGGACTTAGATGTAGCCGAAGTGAACCGAATTGAAGCCGATACTACATACGAGTGCTTGTAGTCTCGATTAAATCTTTCTTGATGCTACGAACTCTGACTGTAATATGTTTCCTGGGAGGGTAGAATAACTACCTATCATGCCGACGCAAAGTTATGGTCTATGCATACTTAACAGAGCGTGACGCATGTGATATTATGCGCAATGAATCCTGGGGATTCTTAAATCAAGACTGCTATATGTCTAAGAGCGCAAAGACGGTTCTCCTGAACGACACAATGCCATAACACTCACTCACCCTGCTCCCACGTGCGCTTATACGAACAGGGTACGACGTCTATTTTCTCTAAAGTCTATGTTCTGGGAAAACCTCACTCTACAACCTACATACCCACAAGACTGTATTTTGGTGGACGTGTAAGCAAGCTTATTATAAAGCTTTATACTATTTTTTATAAAGATTAGAGCTATACAAGATGCTAAGGTGGTTTTAATACGTATTAGTGTTAAATATCTAATAGAAACAGCTGGTTTTGTATAATATAAGACAACTGCTGTGTAAGCCTTCTACAATGTAAATATCCCTTGCAGAGCCTTCTGCTCCTATTAATTAACTAAACGTCACCCTGTGTATTGACCTCCACATATCCTCCCTAGTCCGATATTTTTGTCTTTCCTCACAAATTAATCCATTTATATGATATTTCAAGCAGAATCGCACACAAAGGGACCATCTGGGTTGGCTAGTCATTCCTATTCTACACTCGAAGCCGTGAGTGAAGCATATTAAACGACTCCGACCAGCCGAGGATGGATACCACTATTGCCGTCCCGTTCACCGCAACAGCGACTCTACTCGTGTCGGCGACTCGAGCTTGCTCATTCGCTCTGGGTCCGCGACAGAGTATTATGCACGTTCGCAGTCGTCCCGGGGAGAGTACTCCACCCTATCCCGGCGCCGAGAACATTGTCATGCCACAATTGTGTCGCATGTCTGATATCGACACCGAGGAGGTCGTGCATGAATACTTTATTGTTGATGAGTCGGAATGGATGATTATAGTTGACGAGGGAAAGCGAACCACAGTTGTCTTAGGGGGCAGACAGTAAGACGTGAAGGGTTTTTTCACTTTTTTGGACAACGACTCCTGCAAAGATCGTACCCGTACCGCGTTCCCTTGATCGTGGAGATGAATAAATGAATGAGGGTTGCATTTATGCGAATAATTATTACTTGCCCTTCAGTTTGGTGCAAACTGAGCTTTTGGTGGATGCCGGGTCAAGGAAGAACAGGATGCGAGCGTGTAGACCTAGTCAGTATGTTCAAAGACAGCAAGCCGTTACTATTAAACGTGCTTCAAGCGGTCTGAATTTCATAGACTATGGAAGTACGATTGGATACAAGGGACACGAGATGGAAATCGGAATACAGCCGTGAGCCACTCTGATACAGCGTCTATCCTTAAGAAGGTTGGTCGGCCTTCTCATACATGAACCAGCCGAGTTGGGGTTGCATAGTATCGTTGCCTATCGGACCCTCCTTCCCTTCGTTCGCCTTCTTTTCCTCCAGAGAACGATACTGGCCTCTTATCACCGAAGGCTTTCCACTACTAGTGCCAACGATGCCGACGGAACCTGCCAACATTTCCGCAAGCACCACAAGACCATTATCATCGATGGTAACGGGCACAGTAGTGAACCCATTCGGGATGTTCTCGGAGTCGATATAATCGCCAACTCTCTTGATCTGTCGCTTGCCCTTGGTATCCCAGAAACAGAAGGCAGTGATCCATCCACTGTATCGGGAAATTCCACTACCACCTCGATAATCGCAGATCTGTTTCCAAAATGCTTTAACAGAATCACTCTCAGGGCCATCGAAGGTATCCACGAAGCCCTGAACAATCGGCTTCAAAATGTTGCTGAAGTCTGTTGTCTCGCTACCGTATTCACAGAGCTTGCCAAGACGTTGGAGGATCAACTCGTAATCCTCCTTCTCCCCTTCGAGCGTGACAGAGGGTATCCCGCAGCAGATCATTGAGACGTATTTAAAGTAGGATTGGAGAGTTCCTACATTGATTCTTAGTATACCTCGCTAATGTATCGATAGGTTCAAGCTGCGTACCCATCATGACTACCTGCGCAGTGATACGATCATGCCAAGTTGTCGTCGTGAACGAAGGCAAAATCCACTCCCTCAAGTCTGGATCAAGAATGTTCTGTTCGATCAAGCCGACAATCTGCTGGGCGAAATTGCCCCAATCGACCGTGTATCGACTGCCCGTCTCGTACACAACTTTGAGTTCTTTCTGCCCTTCATGCGAAACGAAAGCATGACGAAGGTCCTCGGCGTGGGCATTGACATACGCACTGAATTGGGTCGTAATAGCTAGCCAGATATCCTCGGGACGTATGACCAAATGGTGGTGATGGTTGTAAGCTTCAGTCACCGCGTGCACGAATCCGTTCCGGTCTGCCGAGATTGATGGTGGCATGTCGTCGTCATCGAAAGACGATTGCAAAAGGTTTCCATGACGCTGCGAATGCACTCTGTTCAAAATCTCCTTGGGATGACTGGCCGTCTTCTTATATGTAGTATCAATTAGATAGGCCTCATGCTGCGCAGTCTTAATAGTGATGGGCATGACGGGTGGCGACAATTGTGAGCAAACTTCAGAGTTCCAGAACACAGATATTCTTGCTATTTGTTTTGAGTGACAAGGCAACTGCTGACTGCTGCTGCCTAGCTGCCTTATGCAAGGCTATGTGATTATATCATTCCAGGGTTACACGATCAACACAGCCACTTCTCTATTGGTTCGGAATGCCCCAGCTGAGGGGAAGGACGCGCAAGTCAGTCCATGGGAGCACTGCCTCAAACTCAGCGTCCAAATGAACATTGATAACCTTATGTCATGGCGAACGACTGCCGGAGGGAACTCGTAGTGTGTTTCCCTTCGCTACCTTATAGCTTTCTGGCGGGCTAGCTTGCAGCGGGTCACGAACTAGAAAACACGATCTGAGTACTGGTCTTTGCAGTTCCTGTTCAGCGGACACTTCCCATTGAGCGGCCGCATTCGACCTCCCGGTCTCACATCTACATCCAGGTGTACATATCGAAATCTCGAAAGAATCTCCAAAATTGACACACTCACGGCTACCCGCCCGAATGGCTTTGCCCCTCTACTCCCCGAGCCCCCTCTCGCCTGGTCAAATCCGCCTACTCACTATCCTCCCGGGTAAACCAGGTTCTCTCATTATGGGCACGATGAGGGTACACACGCTCGGTTGCCCACATGCATACAAAGCCTTGTCCTATACTTGGGGAGCGCCAAAATTCCAAGTCCCCATTCGTCTCAACGACCAGCTTTTGCACATTGGCGCCAATCTGCATGCGGCTTTGACTGAGCTACGAGATGAAAACGAACTGATCGTGCTTTGGGCCGACGCCGTTTGTATCAACCAAAGGAGCAACGAAGAAAAGAACGTTCAAGTCCCGTTAATGCATCATGTTTATCAGTTCGCCGTGGAAGTCATTGTCTGGTTGGGCAGAAATTCCGAAGATAGCGATGAAGCCATGGGACTTGTACAGCAACTAGCTGATTGCAAAACTATGGATATTGTCACTGAGCTGATGTCCGCGAGAGCGACCGGGTCGAGTCCAGAAAAAGCGTGGCGACCTCTGGCCCAACTTTTCGCGCGTCCGTGGTGGACCCGTGTCTGGGTCCTGCAGGAAGTGGCGTTTGGAAAGAAAGTTATGGTGGTTTGTGGCTCGGCCAAACAGTTATGGTTGAACTTTGCAGTCGTGGCTTTCATACTGCGAAGATACAGCGCGGATGGGGGTTTCCATGACAAAGCTCGACCTGACCGGTTGGAACTCCCGGACTCATCTCTCATGGCCTTTGCCTGTAGCTTCAGCGCTTTCGCTATCGTCGAGAGATTCCCTTTCAGACTGGAATATGCAATCACAACACTAGTTGGCCCTCGCGTGGCAACCGATCCTAGAGACAAGATTTTTGCAGTCTTGAATCTTGTTCCCAGGGACGAGTGGCCTTGTGCCCCGAATTACGACATGAATACAAAAGACCTTTATACCCTCGTTACGAAACACCTAATTAGAAGATCGAGGAATCTCAACGTTCTCGCAAACTGCTGGAATGGTGACTGGTATGTCACGGATAAAAAATTTAGGCCAAAATTTCAGCAAAAGCGCCTTGAAGGACTGCCGACTTGGGTTGTAGATTGGACTCTGCTCAACCGTACTTCAAATTTCCTGGACATCGGGTCAGTCGATTCGGTGATGGACGCTCCTGAGGTAGACGCTTTGAGTTCAGGTGGCCTGGGGCCTCATCAGACGTGTACCGTTTCGGAACATATGGCCAGTATCACGAACAAAGATCTCTCCCTCAAGGCTGAGAAGGCAAACCACCGCTTCGAAGCTGACAATATTCTGATCGTCTATAGCGTGACACGTACCCGCGTTCGCGATGTGGACGCCTATCCTTGTCTATCCAAAATTTTCAATACGCTCAACCCGACCTGTTTCCACGCATTCACTTCTTTCATTGCGACTCATCTGGACGTTGATTGCAACAGCACCATCGACTCTATGATCAATCTCCTTCTTGCATTCGAATACGCACTTCTGACGTGGCAGACAAGCAACACCCACGAGACATGCTTCCCGTACGAAGACTATTTTTCATGGAGACGGGTCGGGACACCAGTTCCCAACCATAAATTCGTAGGATTGATCTTAGATAGCGTGCAGGATCGCGTACTAGTGTGGACTGAGGATGGCGAGTTTGGTCTCGCACCATGGGGAACAAGAACGGGGGACTGGATCGCCCAGATCAAAGATTGTCAAGTCCCACTTGTTTTGAGACCTGCCGAGAAAAAAGAAGCAGAAGGCAAAGACAAAGGAAGACAACTTGACGAGGAATGCTCAGCATGTTACACTCTGCTTGGTCAAGCTTATGTGCTGGGGTGGGGAATGGAGGAAGACGAGAGTCGCAAGTTGGAAGATATACGGCTAGTCTAAGAAGCACACAGACCTTGGGTAGGACCTGGAGTTAACCGTAAACTCGGACTATATGACAGACGTACGATTAGGCTCTCACAAATCATTAAGAATATGTTGCCAGCATAAGCTTTTCCCACACGACCAACTTATCTTCTCCTCACCTTCATTGCTTTCCAATCGTTCGACAGCTTCTCGGTGCACCTCCCCAAGTTCGTGACTAGAGATTTTAGCCGGTTCGGTAGTTTAGTCGGCTTAGTAGTGTAGTACGTTATATATTTATAAGAATTAACTAGTTTTAATGTAATTAATTAAGATTTAGTAATATAAAGAATAGTTATAGGTAAATAATTCTATATATTATAAAACTAACGTAGCACGTGCGTAGGTGGCAGGCGAGCGGCTAGGTTGGGCGAGTGGCCAACAGAATGCTAAGCATTTGCTCTCTAGCTTCAACAGGCTGTAACTTTACGTAGTCTAAACCTATTTAGGTAAAGTTTTAGTATTTTAAAAAGCTGTAATATAGGACTCTCTAAATCTTTAAAAATTACCTAAATAGGCTTAGTCTACGTAAAGTTATACCAGAAAGAAGATAGAAGTAAAATGTGTAAAAATTTCGCTCTACAACCTACATACCCACAAGACTGGCACCCCTTAGCTCTTACGGTGCATGATGGTAGCAGCAGCCTAGTGAGAGTCAGCTATCTGAAATCTGCTCAAGTCGACAGCAAACCTTACCTGATGGTTTGGAAAGATGAGAGTATCCGCCAAAACAACGTTTTCACGTCGACTCGCGGCAAAGACAATGATTTCAGCGATATCGTCGCCAGATAAAGGCTCACAGCCACTTCACGATGTTAACGACATCGTCCTAGTTCCAATCCGGTCGAGAGTACTCACGCATAAACGGCATCAGCCTTAGCCTTGTCGCCGTTGAATCGAACCACAGAAAACTCCTATAAGATTATAGTGATTAGCTTGACTATTTCACGTACTACAGAGTGCAGATTGTCTCACCGTCTGGACCTGCCCGGGATCGATCGTGATCACACGAATACGGGTAGCAATGAGCTCTTTTCTCAAACTTTCTGTGAAACTTCGTACAGCAGCTTTTGTGGCGCAATAGATCGAACCTCCGACGTACGGCTCCCTTCCTGTTCCACTTCTATCAGCAAGTCATTCCCAAGGGGAGTTGAAGGAGATTCTACGGAGATCTTGGCCACTCACCTGCGATAGACCCTAGGTTTATGATATCACCAGACCCGCCTTCAATACCCCTTGCCTTGAATATCGGCAAAATCGCCTGCGTCATGTTGACAAGGCCCAGAACGTTCGTCTTGAACATAACATCGATGTCTGCCTCCTCAATTTCAGGCGCCTTTGCGACACCTTTCACCAACCCTGCATTGCTGACAAGCACATGAATTTCCTGCCACTCTTGCGGTAGGTTCGGCACGAAGTTCGCGACAGCCTTGGAATCACTCACGTCCAGTTGAACTGGGAGGACCTGGACCCCGCTATTGGTGTCTTTGGCGATCTCGGCGGCGACTTGCTGGAGAGCATCGATGCGGCGGGCGGTAAGGATCAAACGAAGATTGTTGTTTGGTGCTGTGCGCGCGAACTCGAAAGCAGTGCTACGACCTATACCACTGGATGCGCCTGTGATGATGACTGTCTTGCCAGCAAGGCGCTGTGCGGAAGCCGAAGCCATTGTGGTAATATCTAGATGCGAGGCGTGAGTCTACGGACTACTATTTCCGATGATGAATAAGATAACAACTTCAACTATTGCTTTATTCGTGAAGAGCGAGAACGGTGAACAGGTCACGATATGTTGGAGTGGGTTTCGGATAGCTTTATTATGCCACCGTACAGAGTGGGACTTTCTTATATCAATACCTTCCAGCTTCAATTTGAGACTAGCACAATTTGCTACACTTTTCGAGAAATCAAAAAGCATTTTGCTCACGAAGAGGTTCCCTGCTTCCGTTGTGTCACCCAAGACGGGTTTCGGTTATTAGATCTGATACCCGACCCACAGTGGAACAAGCCAAGTGTGCAATCCAACCTCAACCTTACCCACTCAAGACCGTCTGGTCCAATTACACATCTGTTTTACCTAAAGGCAACCTCCAATTTATCGCGGAGAGTCTGCATTGTGGCCCAAAGAGTGAGAACGTCAAGCTTAGATTAGGATTTTGTTCTGCCAGCGTAATCTACACTTGTAGCACGTATAGAATGCTAACACGCAGAGAAGGCTACTCTTTTAGAAAGCTGTAGAGAGCGAGCTATGAGACGGCCAATGCGCTTTAAACGATAGTTATTTGCCGAAGTATTAATTCGCTAGTATTTTGAGGAAATAGTGACAAACAAACAGGTGGTTCTGATCTTAACGTTACAACGATCGTACGTAAGACACTCATATAGCATCGTTGGTATGTTGTTTGCCGTGGTCCACGTTTATTGGGGAGGAATTGGCCGCTCGGAAGACTCGTTTCTCGACAGCCTGCATGGCACCGCACTGACTCAGAAAGGGGTATAACCTCCTATGCTCCAGCAATATTGTTTTCTTAGGACACGGAGAGATACCCTTGATATATGCGCCACGGGGTTTTATATTCTCTTCTAGATCTCTTCCGGAGACGCATCTTCTTTTAGCGTTCATGTTTTCAGCGTTTTCGGCGTGTGAAGCAGGGTCTGAGGCACAACTCGAAGACCATCCACACATGCGCCAACAATGTTTCCAATGCCCAACAGCCTATCTCAGCACCCAATACGAAAGTAAAAGTAGTCCAATCTACCTAAACATCGTAATTTCTGGGGTATGGCTTACCAGAACAAGACAGCAAACATCGCTTGCTTCAACACGCCATATGCGACCTAGGTATGTAGCATACACAGACATGAGAGTTTCAGAAAATGATCCTCCTGCCACTTGTGTCTCTTGTGGGGGCCGAGATTTCGTCCAAACTATGCCATTGGGCAGCCACGCAGACTGTGCCACGCCCCTGCATACGGTGGACGATATACATGCCGTGAGGGCGCTTCGCCATGTCTGCCTGTTATAACACCACGATGGAAACCCGGACCTGCATCAGCAGTGATGAGAATGACAATTAATTTTGGCCACATTATGAGTTTGTCTCTGCTAAACTTGTTGCGCAGTATTTGAACCGGGACGACAACTTCTTCGCTTTGGTGCCTAAGGTCATACAGCAAATGCCCCCAGCATCAATGAGCTCAACTTCCAGTCAGCGCGTCTTCACGCCATCTCCGACGCCATCCCATGCAAGCCAGAATCAGGAAGACCCTGACCCGGACGTTCCTTTACCATCTGTGGAGCGAGACTTTTCGTCCACGACTGATCTCCGAAGCACTCCGAGCACAGTCCGTTACACGTCGTCACTATCATCCGACTCGCAGTCGACAAATCAATCCGGAGGCCACGATCCAGTCTTTCGAGAGATTGGCAATCTCCAAGGATTGAGACTCACTTCGCCGGATGCGGGATCTTTACCACGAGCCTCGCGTACGCCTTCCATTCATGTCACACCATCAGTTGCACCCAATGAAACGAGCCAATCTTCCACCAGTAGAGACAACAGCATCATTGACGGTGTTGCAGCCTTGCGAATTGAAAATCATCCTGAAGATATTCTTCGTACTACTGGACTACGTGAAGGCTATTCTCCATCACCGTCACACCGTCGTCGCTCCGGCTCTGGGATCCGCAGACCGCGCCACCAAATTGAAGATGAAGACCCTCCAGAGGCCTTTGCCAATATAGCTGAAGTTCAGGGGGCCCTTTCTAATGCACGAACCTTGGCGCAGAGGATAGCGACTGTACTTTCCAGCTCTAGTCTGCATCGTGAGAATGGTTCAAGCATCCAGTCCATTCATCAACAAGCCACAAGACTAGGAAGTTTCCAGCTTCCATCCTCAAGGATAGTTGGGCTTGTCGGAGATTCTGGTGTAGGCAAAAGCAGTCTTATTAACTCACTGCTTGATAAGCGTGACTTGGCTCGAGCAGTAAGTGACCGCTACGGACTTAGCAGTACCATCAATCTGACCCAACAATAAACAGAGCAGCAGTGGTGCCGCTTGTACGTGTGCAGTCACAGAGTACCACTTTCACGAAAGAGACGATTTCATCGTTCAAGTCGATTATTTTTCGATGGAAGAGTTGAAGAAACAATTTGAGGAACTCCTAAGAGCTTATCGTGACTTTCAATTACTTACAGATCGTCATAGGAATAGTGCTGAGGACGATGTAACCGACAGCGAAAACGTACGACTGGATAAGAAGGCCAGTCTCGCCCTAGAAACGTTCAAGACTAGCTTTGGTGAAAGACTTGATGAAATCCCAGACATCTTATCGTCCACACCCTTCGAAGATGCTGTTGCAACGATGATCGAGTGGGCATCGCAGCTAGTTCCCCAAGAGAACGAACGGAATATTTTCAGCACAATCGAAGACTGCACTTCTTGCCTGCAAAAATTGTCGTCGGAAACAAATTCTTCCTTGCCTTCCGGAAATGTTCAGTCGTTATGGCCATTTATTCAGAAAGTGCGAGTGTACGTGAAGGCCTACGTACTGAGCAAAGGCCTAATTATCGCCGATCTGCCAGGGCTTCGTGATCTGAACTCTGCTCGCAAGGCTATCACTGAGCGCTACGTCCGGCAGTGCCACCAGATCTTTGTCGTCGCTCGGATTGATCGAGCAGTCACAGACGAGAGTATTAAGCAGATTTTCGAGTTAGCACGTCGCGTCAATCTGTCCAAGATTGATATTGTTTGTACACGCTCTGCTGAAGATATAAAGCCGAGTGAAGCAATTCGCGACTGGCCAAACGAGGGAGCAACGATCGAGGACATGCAAAGAGACATTGCCGTCGATAAAGATGAAATGGAATCTCTCAAAGAAGATATTGACGACTATCGCCAGGATTTCGGAAATCTTACACGGGAGGAGGAGCGGCAACTCCTGAAATGGGAGGACGACTATCGCAAGGCTGAGAAAGCGAAAGAGGGCCACGACTTAGACTTTAAGCGTTTTATTGTGGGATTACGCAATGACGATGTTTCTCGCCGCTTACGAGAGGAGTACCGCAACCATCCAATTGCTACATCACTTGGTATTTTCTGCGTCAGTAACAAGATCTACTGGGATCACAGGGAGAAGGCTGCTGGTATTGCCTTGCCATATTTGAAACTCAGTGGCATCCTGAAATTGCGGTCCTATTGCATCGGAGTCGTTGCGCAGAGCCGGCTTCAAGCGAGTCAGGCATTCATCAAAGACGATTTACCAGCATTGATCGGTTCCGTCGAGCTATGGGTCGAGGCTGGATCCGGTAACGCAAGTGCAGAGAGTAAAAAATTAGTTCTTGATGCTGTAAATGCTATTGAGCACGAGTTACACATGGTACGTACATTTCGGTTCCTGAGACGATGAATTACTGTCGTTGTACTTTATCAGTACCTCATCGCGCGATCAGATCACCCCAGATGTCTGAAGTAGCTTAAATACTAGCTTGGTAATGTTGAATATCGAGCCGCGTTTTTTAAGAGAGTATCACTAACTCATACTCCTAGTTGACATCTCCGGCGTCTCGGCTCAATCATATATCACGCACTCTAGAAACCGAGTTTGACGCTCAAATCTATATGCGTATGAGTGAGTAAACTTTTGACAGTAATAATTTCAATGCTTATAGACAACAGGGCGAAATGGTCCACAGTGGAGTGCTGACGCCAGACAAGCAAGCTTGTCATGGGAAGGGGCACGTAAATGTACAATCTCGTTGACTAGGACTTGCTAATATTGCGAAGTGGCATCACATGTCTTATAAAGCCTTTTGCTCCCATTATGGAGACCATTCGACCGATCAAAGGGGGTATTATTGTTGGAACGAGGACGCCGCCCAAGGTATGACAACCGATCTCTCCGCTGTCTGGGACAGCTTTGCAGTAGACATAGACACGGAAATTGAGGGCGTCAATACTGCAGCGGAACAAACATATGCCAAACTTCTCGAAATAGCAGCGCCGCTAGCAGAAAACAGGTCCATGGCAATTAACGAAATCGGGTCTGCAATGCGTACTTTTGCTTCGAATTTGCTACATCGAGAAAATCTCACGCACTATGGTATCGAGGAAGCCTTGGAAACCTTTGAATCGAACCATGCTTCTCTCCGCGCCGATACATTATCATCTGTGAGAACAGCCTCCATAGGCACACTCATGGAAAGCACGTACCATGCAGCACAAATGGAATATGGCAAGTCTGCTCACAATTCAACTCGACCAATGCAGTTTTTACTAATACCCATTTTCAGGTAGAGGTAGTGACCGTCGCCGCAAAGACCGTGTCACGGGTAGGTTTAGTTCTCCAGCCCTCTTCGAGGCCCATCGGCGCGAATGCAGATTCAAGTTCAGGAAGCTTTCACAAGGGCTACAGCAAAATCTGATTGAGGTCGTGAATGAACAGGTCGAGCTAGTGAAAGCCGATTTACAATCCCTAAGAGAGGGTAATGCGATATCGGAGAGTGAGAGGAATTTTGATTTCAAAATTAGATTAAGCGAGGAGATGCGGAGTGTCAAGGAGGAAGTTATCAGGCTTGGGAGAGTGTTTAGCTAAGCCTAGAGACAATGACTCAACCAGGAGTCGTGCGGAAATCGAGTTTTGGTAAAGGGTGCATGGAGGGGAACCTCTAAATAGGAGGTTGATACGAAAGACTCTGAACCTGGAAACTGCAATAGAGGTGGTTGCTCCAAGACTCTATTGATATGTAGGATTGATGTAGAATAGTTCAAGTACAACGGTTTTCTCTAATCTGCTTTGAAAATTATAAATGCTTCAATGGAGAGCGCAACGGGTCATGATCCAGCATGCTTGCACGACTTACTGCAAATTAAGGCTTGAACGCTGCAATCTGAATTCGAGTTGTAGGCTCGTTATAGGAGCGGCCTGTAGTGTTTCATGGCTTTAATCCCTTTACCAAAGATGTGATGAGTGCAACTGGATCCATGGATGCTCTTACCGCTGCATCAATCAGCGATTAACAGCATACTGCTTACAATAACAGCTTACTTTGATAGACATAGATAATGTAAGTCGTGTTTTAGCAGAGTGATTTTCTCTAGGTGTCCCAATCATATTCACTGTCTCGCTTAGCGTGCGCCTCCCCTGGATCACGTGATAACAATCAGGCTATGAGCTTCAGCCTCGTTGCTGCCTAACTACTTGCAACATCAAGACTCTATCAGTGTTGCTACACTAAGCTGCCAGCTGAACTATTCTGCTTTTTACGTGTCTATTACATCTGTTCGATCTCTCCACCTTCTGTGATTCGCGCTCGCCGAGTTTCATCTCATCATGCGTCTTTTGCGTCTCGAAAACAACGGAGGATTCAGCTTAGAAGACTTTACGAACAGGAAAATCCCAGCATATGCAATTCTTTCACATACCTGGGGCCCAGACACCGAAGAAGTAACTTTCAAAGACTTGACAGAGCGAACAGGCGAGGATAAGGAAGGTTACCGAAAGCTTACTTTCTGTGCAAAGCAAGCTGCGCATGATGGATTGCAATTCTTCTGGGCGGACACCTGCTGCATTGATAAATCAAGCAGCTCGGAGCTTTCTGAGGCGATCAATTCCATGTTTCGCTATTACCAAGATGCGCAAAAGTGTTACGTATACTTATCCGACGTATCAAGCGATACGTGTGATCAGAGCCCAAAGGATTCGTGCGGATGGAGGCGAGAATTCGAGAAGAGCAGATGGTTTACACGAGGCTGGACACTGCAAGAGCTGCTAGCACCTAGACATGTGATCTTCTATAATCGACACTGGAAACCGCTGGGCACGAAGTCAGAGCACGCACTGTGGATATCTAAGATAGCAGCAATCGATGCAGAGGTACTGGTAGAGGATTCTTTTAGTACAACAGAGATACTCGAATCCTGCAGCGTCGCCAAAAGGATGTCATGGGCGTCGCAACGGGAGACAACTCGTACAGAGGACATGGCGTATTGCCTTCTGGGAATATTCAATGTCAACATACCGCTGCTTTATGGGGAAAGAGAACGGGCCTTTATTCGCCTCCAGGAAGAGATAATGAGAACTACTTGTGACGACTCCATTCTTGCTTGGGGGTTAGACGCTGAAACACACTACCAAGTCCCAGCTGTCGACGTCTCGATTTTTCCAAAGCCCATTCTAGCAAGCTCGCCGAAGGACTTCGAAGCCTGCGGGAACCTGGTTTGTGCGACAGCCCCCAACTCTTCGTTCAGGATGACAAACCTCGGTCTGGAAATCCAAATTCCTGTAACATCAATACGCTGGCCCATAAAGAATCAAAGCAATCCTTTTGGGCTTGGGTTGCTGAACTGCTCACTAGGAACCGACACTGATCTCCTCGCCATACCTCTCTACATTTTCGACAAAAGGAATCACGATTCGTGGGAACTTGCTCGACGGTTACCTCTTCAGCGCGATGAGCTGACATACGACACACTAATTGTGGGCCCGAGGGTCGCTGTTCGATCAATCCTTCGCAAAGTCATTATTGTTCCAAATGCACACCCGTCACCAAGCAGTTTTATGCCTTGTAGTCAGATTGTTGTCAATCAATCCCAGAATTTTCAACGTACGGGGTATGCCATAACGGATGGAACAGGGCTGAACATTGACGAGGCCAGCGAATGGTTGACCTACAGGCAGTCCTGGGATCCGGCAACTCAGGTGCTCACAATAGAAAACAGGCATATAGATAAGGACTTGTTTCAATTCTGCTTCGAATCGCAATGGAACAGGCCACGCATAACATTCACAATCTTCTTGAGGACTGCTAGCAAGAGAGCTTTAGTACGGAGAGGATCCTCATTTTCTAAGGAAACCGCGCGTAACATCTACGATCTTCTGCATGGCACATATCAGGACAGTTTAGACGAGATAACGATGACGGATTCGAAAAATGAGCCGTTTCGGGTTGTGGTTGCAATAAAAAAGGTTGCGGTCTACGGCTGGCGTATATTTGAGGTCAATGTTGATGCCCAACAAGTCATCCCTGGTTCTGCCAGCTCCTGTATGGAAGAAGTTACTGGAGAGAACAATCCTGATGAAGAAGTTACTGGCGAGAACAATCCTGATAGGTCGTCTGATTGAAGTTACTGCACCTCAAAGGACGGGCATACAATAAGCAAGATGGTGATTGCTAGACAATGAGCTATGGGAGCACGGGCTTACACATGAGGAACCAGCCTACCTTTCCACCAGGCGCAAGAACACGAAAGGACACGCAACATTCATTTTCGAAGTGCAGAACTTATTCTTTGGGAGGTGGAAATCAGTATAACTGTCGGGAAGTAGTAAATTCTTTGCGTTCTTAAGTTGCAAACCTAGTAAACTCTCAAATCCAAGTCGATTCCGTCAAGTTGAAGTTGAATAACTAAGTACCTACGAAAGTAGCTATACCAAGGACTTCAACAACATAATTAGAACCCTCACTTAAACCCTCACATCTCCCTCCCTCTCTCTCAACCTCCCATCCACCACACTCTCCTTCAAACCCCTCATTTACGTCCTTCTACATCTCACACAATCACACCACAACACAGCACAGCAGTACCAAACATCCAAGTAATCTCCATTAGAAATACATTCACTACCTCTCTTCATGCCTCCCGATATGCCATGTGAGGTAGGTAGGATGATAATGACCCATAAACGCCAACGCTATGCCACAGTGAAATGCCGAAAACCCATCTGTCTTGCGAGTTGAGGAAGAGAAAGTCTCAGAGGAGGTATGAGTAGAACCTCCGCTCCAGCCAGACAGACAAAAAAAGAAAAGCCTCTCCTCGATTTCGCCATCGAGTCCCTATCCCGATCATCAGGAGTAAGGCAATATGAAGCCAAACCCCTCTCTTCCACGAAAGAAACGCGCCCGAAAACCCCTCCCCCCACCTACTTAAACAGCCTCCTCCCCCCCGTCCTCGCCGCCGTCCTCTCCACGCCCTCCAAACTCATCCCCGCAAACCCCGCCCCGCCACCATCCCGATCCCGCTTATACCTCCTCAGCGCCTCCCTCAAATGGGCCGGCATAAGCGGCCCCTTATCCGTCGGCTTAAGCTTCTCCTGAATATCCTTGTTGGCATCCAACTCCTTCCACAACGGCTCGCTGCGGTCCACCTGGTTGAGGTACCAGCCCGTGGACGTAATGTCCGTGTTGGTGGGCTTGTTGAGCGGGTCCTTGATGTGTGCTGAGGGGCGGTGGAGGGATTGGAAGAGGATCGGGGGTGGCAGGGCTTCGTTGGGGCGGTGGGTTTTGGTGACTTGCCATTCGTCGCGGACGGTGAGGGCGCGGTCGATGAGCTCGCCGAGGAAGGATTTGGCGTACGAGGTTACGGCGATGATGACGGGGGCGGGGACGGACTGGGAGAGGGTTTGGTTGACGAGTTTGCGGACGGTTTCGCGCTTGAGGCGGATGCGGCGGTAGGTTGCGTAGCGTTCTTGCTGTAAGGGCGTCATGTATTCCATGAGCATGCTGAGAATTGTTAGTCTTTGCAGTTGGGTATGGTTTCAGGGAGTGGTGGCATACCGCTCGTGCATCTTCTCTTGCTTGCGACGGTCCTCGGCCGTCATGCCGCCTGATTCCATGGCCATGTCCATCTCCTCGCCCATGTCGTAGTCGTAGTCCTCCTCTTCGTAGTCCTGGCCATCCCCTTCTCCAGCGACAGCACTCCGTCCATCTGCGCCCTTGCCGCCTCTCACACTGGAGCCTGCGACACTGCCGCCGTCGCCAGCGTCACCCTTCTTCTTACGCTTCTTCCCACCAACACCATTCACAACAGATGTCGTGGCTACGCTGTCGATGGATGGAGAGCGCGAGAACCGGGGTGATCCTACGCTTTCGGCGTCTGGAGAGAAGGCATTACGCAGGTTTGAGGGTTTGCGCTTCTTGTTTGGGTTCGCGGATGATATGGAGGAGATGCTGGTGCGTTTTCGGGGGATGTTGAGATGAGGTACGGGGGGTGGTGAGGCCATGGTGTATCCTCGGTCCGTATCTGGCGGTTTGCGCCTCGAGATGTTGTAACGGACGGAGTTTAGTTGTTGGCTGGCGATGATTGCATGAGTAGAGGTTGAGCAACAATGGGCCTTCCCGTCGCGCTAACGCCAAGCAACGGCCGTGCATGCAGGCGCGTTTGTTCCGCTCGGAACGCTCTGATTTCGTCATCGACCTTCACTAACCCGCAGGCATCTTTGCTCTTAATGTTCTTACTGAGCATTTGCCATCTAGTCTTCGCCATGTAATCTTGACATATTACCAGGCACATTGCTTTGTCCAACACTCAACTCCCCATCCCAATTCCCTCACCTTCTCTAAATTAATCTACTGAATTGACTTTCTCACCCCCAACATGCCCACCTTCGAAGAAGCATACGGCCAACAAGCCGCCTCCGCCTCCCACCAATCCAGTCCATCCACATCCACCCTCCCCCCAGCCGCCCTCGACCTGGCCGCCAAACTCTTCGACCTTGCCCGCTCAGGCGACACTTCCACCCTCGCGCAATACATCTCCGCCGGCGTTCCCAAGAACCTGACCAACGCATCTGGAGACACGCTGCTCATGCTGTCCGCCTACCACGGACACGCCGAGACGGCCAAGATGCTGCTGGACAACGGCGCAGACCCGAACGTGCTGAATGGGCGGGGGCAGAGCCCCATTGCGGGTGCCGTGTTCAAGGGGTATGATGGCGTTGTAAAGGTGCTGTTTGAGGGTGGTGCGGATGTAGGTGCGGGACACCCTAATGCTGTGGATTGCGCGAGGATGTTTAAAAGGGAGGAGATTTTGAAGTTGTTTGGTGTTGAGGAGGGGGAGGGGACGACGATTCCTGTTGTGCAGTCATGAAGAGGGTTCGTGGGACATTAGAGCAGTGTGTTGTAATGGAAGTTTGGTTGAAGTCGGATATTTGTCTGTCAAGTGTAGAAGAAGCGTGTACATTACCCATCTAATCATCGCAATAATTATAAAGTCTCAAAGCAGGCAAACCATATTTTCCACGCCAAATAACCAGTATCAATCTAAGCCGCTGAGGTATCTTGAATCCCACCGTGGTATCATATCATATAACAGCAAATCGACTCTTGTCCTGCCTCTCTCCTGCATTCCGTTCTTCTCACCACTTACTTCTTCTGCTCGCCCTCTCCCTTCTTCCCACCCCAAACACCCCCCAAGTAACCCCCCGCACTCTTCGCCCCACTAGTCACACCTCCCGCAACACTGCTAGCGCCACCTTTAATTCCATCCGCGGCACTCTGTCCGTATCTACAAGGTCATCGTCAGCATCAAGTCGTCTTGAGTAACGGAAAAGGAACCGCTTACCCCCCCAACGGCCCCTGGCTCTCCAAACTCCTCCCCTGCTCATCCTTGCCCCCCCTCTCCGCGCGATTAACTCCCTCCTTCGACAGCGCGTCGCCCAGCGGCTGCGCGAGCCCGCCTTGCCCGACTTGTCCGGACACGAGGCCGTGGACGCCGTCTTGCAGGTTGTCGACTTGCTCGACGCCCGTGACTTTCGTTTTGTCGAGGTTCTCTAGGTTGCGTTAGCGTTGGTGACGGCGTTAGGGGGCAGTGTGGAGAGAGTAGAGAGTCGAGGGGGGACCGAGGGGTGAGATGAAGGGGAGGGTAGGTAGAGGGGAGGGGAGAGAGTGGCTGAATGGTAGGTGGAGCATGGGAATAGCGTTGAGGAGACGGAATCCAGACTACGATAAAAGGGAAAAGGAGAACTCAACATACGTTTTGTAGCATACGACGCCTTGTTATCCTTCGTAAACCACCTGAGATACTGGTCCTCGACCCACGGCATCCAGCTCTCGTACTGCCTGTTGTAGTAGTCGCCTGCAGCCTGGCGGTACGTTTTATTCTCTTGCTCTGGCATCGTGGGCGTTGCTGTGGACGGAGTAGTAACGATTACGAAGTCGTTATAGTAGTCGTAGTCGTAGATGTAGATGTACGTTGGAAAGGTAGCTAGGCTGAAGTCGGAGTTGGGACTGGTGAGTTGACCTCGTTTCTCGCGTAGCTCGCTACGAGGTATGTAGATAAATATGAAGAGTTCAGCGTAGATCAGATCTCGAAGCAGATTATCTCGTATGAAATATATATCAGATAATTATCCGACAACAGATCAGTGTAGTCCAAAACGACACCAGCCCAGCCTTCCGACATGCTTATATACACCCGCCATCAGACCCCTCCACACCCACGAATCTTGCATCACACAGTGATCTCATCCGCCCAAATCTAGGCCTACGTGATCGTCCCGCGTGGGCTGGTTGGGCGCAGGCAGGTTTGGCACAAAAACGTTGGCCGGTCGTTAGCCTGGGACGGGATGTGCGACAGGGGTTGTGTGATCGATCTCATGGCGCGCTACGTCATCGCCCAAGAACCCGTTCTCTGGCTGAATCGCTTTTCTTGTTTACGTGGTGGGGGGTGTGTGGACGCGTTGGTGCCGAGGAAGGGCCGGGGCGATAGGTTGATGTGTTGATTGGGTGGTGGGTGATTTGGATAGATCGAGGTTCGGGTAGGATGTGAGATCAGGTTCACGTTCACAGGACTACCGGCAGATACCAAGGAAGGTTAAATACAATTGAGTGGTCATTTATGTCAGAGACGAGAAAGTGGATTGAATGGTTTTCCTCAGAGCAGGAACTCTGAGGGAAAACGAGATAAATATGTACATGATGCAATAGCGTACATGTGAAGGATACATGGTATCTCTGTGAAACGGAGTCATGATACGAACCCACCAACACGATGCTGGAACTCCTTTCGTTTAAGACGCCTGCTGTCAACGCCAACTCCGGAAAAGCTATGCTGCTGCTTCTCAAAGGTAGAAGCTCAATGCTCTTCGGTTCCTAAACAGATCCCTAGTTGCTGCAAAGTTCATCGTCGTACTCCCAAAGTCGGGCATCCGCCAGAAATTCCACTAGCCGTTTGCTGAAATACTCGAATAAGATGTCAAAAGAGTCGAATCAGTCAGAGCAACTTCAATCCTGGATCATTCTTCATTTCTCGAGCTAGGCGTTGGCGATGATGTACGATAGTGGAACGAGCGCCACTATTTGTCGGCTGGCCGATAGTCAAGGTATAAGTGTATATCGTTATATTCGTGAGAATGCTTCGGGGCTTTTATTTCCCTTCGGAGGCTTCACTCTCCAGTGCTAGAACCTCTCATCCTCCTGGTACCGAGGCTCACACTCCTGTTGAGATCAGAAATACCTCCGATGGAATTTCTGTTGGGTGTTCGAGATACTCCAATTTGGGCCCTAGCTCGGATGTTTCCCGCTATTTGCTTCTCGTATGCAGGGGAGCTCTCGCGATTGAAGTCATATCGTCTTTGACCATCCCTAAAAAGTAGGCTGTTTTCGTTGTTAATGCCGGATACGGTCGGTCGACGAAGGTTCATGGTCGTCTGTTGCAAAGCAGGAGATGGTGCAAGCTCGGGCATGGGTTCACGAGAAGTGTAGTGCCTGCTGCTGCTGAATCTGTTCTTCTCTGCTGGTCGAAGGCTCCGAAAGTCGGTCATCGCGCGAGACGGTGCTCTCAAGGTCGGATCCTCTTCGTCGTCTTCGTCATAACTTCCACGGGTTCGGTGAAGGCTTGTGCCAGCTCTTGACAAACGTGACGGAATATGCCTATCGTCAAGAGGATCCTGGCTAGCTTCGCGTTGGCCTCCATTGAGCATACTTGTCCTTCGGGCTTCAATCCGGGAAAGTGCTCGACTTGGACTGACGTTGGAGAGGGTGTTGCTTTCTGGTTCGATGCTCTGGCGGATGTTTGGAGAGTCTCCATTGATCTGGACGCTTGGTCGGCGCGAGATAGACGCTGCTGAGGAGCGTAAGGCTGGGCTCGAAAGACTCGCTTTGTTATCACTGATAGCAATGCACAATTCAGTCAAACTGCGACAGATGTTGTCGGCTTTACGGCGCACTTGACGATCAGAAACATTGCTACCACCAAGGATGGAACTGGCCGAATGGAGCGTGCCCTGCGGCCCTGCACTTCCAGTCATCTCCGCCAATGTCAATGCTTCTGTTGCCGTTGATTCGAGAATGCGATACACATGGAGCGGAATATTCTGTCTCGCTTTTGCAAGAGCATCTCGCAGCAGAGGGTGAACGCGACTGCCACTAGCTGGTAATGATCCCACCGTTGACTCAGTAGGAGAGATGTTGGGCTTTCGCTGCTGGTTGGGGGATGATGAAACTGTGGTAGCTGACGTATTCGCAGTCCGAGGACGATCAGCAGAGGCTTGAGAGACAATAGCCCCAGAAGTTGCCGGAATCTTGCCGCCAAGTTCGATTTTGCGGATTCGGGTCTTCAATTCATCAAGCTCGTCCCACACAGAGGCTGCAGGTCCTGTTGAGCCATGCGACTCGGTACCATCCGCACGAGAGGCGGTCTCGTAGACTGGCTCTATTTGAGGTGTCCTAGAGTCATCACGCAGAGATGAATATTGAAGATTAGACGGGCGAAATGTCGAGTTTCGACTGGGAGGTGTTTGGAGAGGGTCTGGTTGGGAGCCCCGTCTCGAGAACTGGGCTAGGAAATCACGCGGCGACAGCTCAGCATCTTTCCTCGAGGAAAAGGAGGTTTTCGAAGTCAGTTCATGGTCGCGCGTGCGGGGTGTGGTGACGGCGGGGGCAAGTGGGGACCGCTCTTGCGGCTTCCTGGCTGATGTGGGCAGTTGCGATGCTCGGCGTTGACCATTGGAGGGGATTCGGGATATTGTAGGCGCGCCACTGCTGGGAACTGGCGATGGAGAATGCAGAGCAGATGGTAACGACTGTCGGTTGTTTACGCGGGCCATGCGAGACTGCGGTCGTAAGCTTGCTGTATCGTACGATGTGGGGAAGATTGCTGGCAACGGAGTCTGGGAAGTCTCTGGGGAAGAAACACTGACCTTGAGCCGGTCGATACGCGAAGTCGAGTCCACTGGACGCTGCTTGGGGGCAGTGTCTGCCGCGATGTTGAGGAAGAGGTCCTCGGTTTGCTCGTCGTCGGTGCTCGATGTGTCTGCTTCCTGGGCTTTACGCGGAGCACGATGGTCCTTGGTATAGCTCCGCGGCGCCGAATCGTACTCGGACGACTCGTCGACAGAGCTCGCCATGGGTTGCTGTGCGGGGCGAGGGCCGCTGGCGGAGTTGCGTCGCGAGACGGCGGGCGTGTTTGCAGGCCTGGAATGTGCCGGCTCGTCCTTGCGTTGGCGGTGGGACCCGTCGCCCGGAGAAACCAAGCCAGACTGGAGGAACTGCTGCTGGGCAAAGGCAAAGTCGGAAGGCTTCTGGGGCGCGCGGCGCGCAATGTCAGAGTTGCCGCGTGTAACGAGTGCAACGGGCGGGCCACGCGAGTTGTCTATGCCATGGCCGCTGTGCGAGGCCGGCGGACGTCGAGTGCTGGGCGAACGGGCGTCCGGGCCAGTGGTAGCAGGCTGGGGAGAGAAGTACGAGGGCGAGGTTGCAGTCGAGGCCGAGAAGGGCGCGGTGGGCGTGGAGGGGTTTGTTTGGCGTCGTGGCCGCGACGACGTTGAGGGCGCGGTGGAAGCACCCGAGGGCAGGCGCAGAAGCTGGGGGGGCTCCGGGAGGGTCGAGGTGCGGCGGTGCTTGGTCGGCGGGGGCTGCGAGGGCTGGCGGGCGTGGTGTTGTTGCGAAGCGTCTCTGGACGACTTGCGAGAATGAGACGGCATGGCGGCAGCGAGGCCCACGGTGCGCTCTGCTGGCACACACAGGGCAGACAGGGTTCAGCGCGGTACCGTCGCGGAGGGCACGCTCAGCGCGTCATGGTTGCTCAGAGACCCGCCGTCTTAGTAGAGCCGGCTCTTGTTTCGTCTTTAGATAGATTCACGCAGCGGACGGCCCTCCCGCGCTGCGACGCTCAGACGTCGAGAGCTCTCTGGCCCAGCGACCGAATTGGTTGCTAGGCAAAGGCCGGGCCAACTGCACGAGGCGTCACAGCACGCTGGTAGTCTCGTCCAGGAAATGCCTTTTTGCCGCCGTTACGCCTGTCGCTTGACGTGCCTAGCAGATGAATGCAAACTAGACGCGTCTTCTGACCACTGTTCCTCACCGACCACCATGTCCGGCCATGCTTTGGGCCGTCCAGGAGAATGGTGTCGCACATACTCAACACCCTCTGGCCAGAGCTTGTTGAGTATGAAACACGGCACGGCATGCTCTAGTCAGCGTCGATCTGCCCGCTCAAAGATTCATGGCCATGGCCTGATGTTGTGCAGCCATAACAAAAAGCAGATATATTAGTGTGCTGTGTGAAGTTTTAGTCTACATGCATCTCCCTGTCAAGTCCGTACTCAGAAACCCGAGCCAACTGATGCATCCCCATCAACAAACTCCATCTCATCAACCCTACATCTGTACAAGTCATGAACCTCGTCCGATCGTCGTCCTGAACACTCTCCGACTTGCATAGTTTATCGACTCGTTCCTGCATATCCGCACCCCAGTCTAGCACGACACATGGAGACGGGTCGTAAGCGAGCGCAACGGTGCTGACCATCATGCAAGTCTATCACGCTGGGCCAGCCTATGTCTTCTTTTTCTTCATTCAAATGCAAGGAGAATTGGGTAGTGAGATATGTACGCAGCTGAAAGAGCAGCCCTCGCAGGTCATTGACGGCTTGGCGGTATCGAGTACTTCACTACATTGTGCCCACCAGTGCACTGAAGAGATGAATATCCTTCAAACGCACAATAGCAAGAAGCGAAATCAGGCGAAAGGAACACTACGCGGGGCGGCTCAGGCACGGCTGCATTAAGCACAAGCCATGTTTCGGATGTCGTCTTTCTCAAAGTGTGGGCCAGGCAACGTCAAAGCACGTGACTGCGATCTAGTGCCAAGCTCTCGTGAAATAATCCTAGCCTCGACTTCTTCGATATCCTAGATTCTTACTACCTACTTGCATCACCTCCCCCTCCCCATCTTTGACGCGCGACACCCACCATGTCCGTCGCCGCTCTATCCAAGTCGCTCCCGAAACCCAAATACACGGGCGAAGAGGAGGAGCTCACCCGAAGCACTCGCGTCTTGACCTCCCAGCAGTTCGAGACGCAAGTCGCGCGACGACAAAATGGCCCGCCCCCGTACGGAAGCAGGAAAAGCTGGCGACCGCGTTCTGCCGAAGACTTCGCCGATGGAGGAGCTTTCCCCGAAGTACACGTTGCGCAATACCCGCTGGACATGGGAAGGCCAGGCGCACCATCAAAATCCAATGCTCTCGTGCAGAGGGTAGACGGCGATGGGAAGACAAAGTATGACGAGATTGCGCGACGAGGTCATGGAGACTCGAGAATTGTACAGGCAAGCTTCAAAGATCTCATCCCCTTGCGCCAGCAGGCAAATGCTGGTGACCTCGACCTGGCCCGTCCAAGCGAAGACGTGGTACAGGCGACCAAGGAGAAGACGGAGCAGGCCCTTCTGGCCTTGGTGGCGGGACAGAATGCGGCCCAGAAGCCAAAGAACGTCCAGGGCCGCAAGGATGACGAACCTACGTTCGTCAGGTACACACCAACCGCGCAGATGGGTGAAGCACAGGGCAAGGAGCGCATTATCAAGATCCAGCAGCGACAAATCGATCCGATGGAGCCCCCAAAATTCAAACATAAGCGCATTCCACGTGGACCACCGTCCCCTCCACCTCCCGTCCTGCACTCTCCCCCGCGCAAACTCACCGCCGAAGATCAAGAAATGTGGAAGATTCCGCCGCCTGTTAGCAATTGGAAGAATCCAAAGGGTTACACAGTCCCTCTGGACAAGCGTCTCGCAGCAGATGGTCGTGATCTACAAGATGTCACAATCAACGACAAATTCGCCCAATTCGCCGAGGCTCTTCAATCCGCAGATCGACACGCTAGAGATGAGGTCAAGCAACGTGCGATCATGCAGCAACGACTGGCTGAAAAGGAGAAATTGCAAAAAGAGGAGCATCTACGAAATCTGGCGACACAAGCTCGCCAAGATCGTGCGAATGCGTCACGTCGGCGTTCAAACAGCGACTCTGGGACAGATTCAGAGGATGAGGAGGTACGGAAGAGAGAAGCTGCGCGCAAGGAACGTCGAGAGGACTTTCAACGCGAGTTCAGGCAATCAAAGATGGGGACTGAGCGTAAGATTCAAATGCTTGCCCGTGAGCAGAATCGGGACATTTCCGAAAAGGTTGCCCTTGGCCTGGCTAAACCCACCCAAAGCGGAGAGTCAATGTACGATTCGCGCCTGTTCAACCAATCTAGTGGCTTCAATGCAGGCTTCAACGAGGACAACCACTACGACAAACCTCTTTTCGCGGCCCAGGAAGCCATCAGCAGCATCTACCGTCCAACTCTGCAGCAGGATGATGGTGAGGATGACGGACAGACTTATGACAGGATCACCAAGTCGAGCAAATTCGAGGTTCTGGGCAGGGCAAAGGACGGGTTCAAAGGAGCAGATCTCCAAGAGGAACGGGAGGGACCCGTTCAGTTCGAGAAGGACAAGGACGATCCATTCAATATCGATCAGATGATCAACGAAGTAAGGGCAGAGCAGTCTGAAAAGACTGGAAACAAACGCTATGGCATTAATGATTCAGAGGAGAGGTCGAGCAAGCGGGCTAGGGTCGAGGATGACAGTGATTAAAAGCGATTGCATCATTTGGGAGCCTTACATGCATCGGAAGTTATGGAGTTCTCTGGTTACTCTGATTAAGGTAGCATCGGTTACTTATTTGTTCGCGATACCATGCAATGGGCTCCTGCCATGACTTTAGGTCAAATTTCATCCCACTTGTATAGAAATGAGCTTCGAAGAGGCCATGGGAGTTTCAATACAAAAATAACTTTGGCTTACCAGCTCGCAACCTCGAATGCCATGAACAGTGATCGTGTAGGCATACTAGCATCTTTCATCAGCAAATAGGTCTGTCATCTGCTTGACGTATACGTGACTTCTCATTGGCTCAGGAGCTTCCGCATCCCAGGTTCGGATGGCGCACCCTGACCGACGACAACTCCCGCGAGCGACTTACACACCTTGCTCCACAGCCCCGCGTGCGTCGGGGTCCAGCTAAGACCCTTAAATTCAGGTCCAACGTAATATTTGATCAGATCTTTGTTCCTATAACTAACCTTTGAGCAACTGATTCGCAGCTAGAATCAGGTTTCCTTCTCCTGGTCTCTTCTTTGATCAATTTGATCAATAGCTTCCATAGCAAATTCAAGATTGGACACTCAAGCCAATATGTCTTCACACGCTCCCGCTGTCACGAACGGCAAGACGCACAAGTATAATCCAGACTTCACACAATCCGTTATCAATGCCACGGGACCAAAGGCAACACCCAGAGTCAGACAACTCACGGCGAGCTTGATCCAGCATTTGCATGATTTCGCACGGGAGAATGAACTCACAGTTGATGAATGGATGGCTGGTTTAGAATTGGTACGTTTCCTACTTTCAATATCTATCATGAACAAATACTTATATCCAGCCAGGTAAACGCAGCTGGCCGCATGTCCGACGATAAGCGCAACGAAGGCCAACTCGTCTGTGACATCCTCGGCCTCGAATCACTCGTCGACGAAATCACATTCAAGCTAGCCTCTGAAGCCGTCGACGAGCCCACCGCAACCGCCATCCTAGGCCCCTTCTACCGTCACGACGCGCCCAAGCTGGCGCATGGCTCGTGCATAGTCTCTGACGATATCAACGAGAAGGGTGACAGGACGTGGATGCACGGCACCATCACAGACTTTAAGACGGGCAAGCCCATTGAAGGCGCCGTCATTGATGTGTGGCACACCGCGCCGAATGGGCTGTATGAGCAGCAGGATCCTGATCAACCGGAGATGAATCTTCGTGGAAACTTCACCACGGGAGCGGATGGAAAGTATAACTTTTATTGCTTGAGGCCGGTGCCGTATCCGATCCCTTACGATGGACCTGCAGGCAAGATGTTGCAGGCGTTGGATAGACATCCGTATAGACCAGCGCATATCCATTTCTTGGTAAGGATCTTCCCATCCAGCGATATTCAACAGAAGGATGTTGCGTTGGTTATATGCTCGAACAAAAAGTGCTAACGACGACATAGATCAAAGCACAAGGCTACAAGCCATTCGTCACCCAGATCTTCGACCGTGAGAGCAAGTACATTGACGACGATGCCGTGTTCGCCGTCAAAGATAGTCTGATTGTGGATTTTGTTCCATTCAAGGGCGACCCAAGAGCAGACTTCGAGCTTCCATATAACTTCAAGTTGGCCAGTTTTGAAGATGCAAAAAAGGCCTCTGTGAACGGTACGACTTAGCCAAGTTCAGCACGTTGATTGCTTATAGATAGTATAATTATACTCTTTCCGGATTATTCAAGATACGACTCTGTATCTGATGCTGCACTTGTGACAACTTTAGTGTCGCACCGCAGACCACAGCACAACGCCATCTCTTCCTTCGCCAAATCATGTATACCCCCTGAATCCAACTAAATTCCATATTCACCCCCCATGTTTATTCCGAGATGTCATTCGCTCCGACTCAAAGCGCGTCGGCATTCCGAGCGCTCTGCCCCGATCCCCCGCACTTCTCTCCACTTGAGCACCGACCGTCTCCAACCGAACCGCGGATGTGATGTGTCAACCCACGCCCTTGGACGCCCTAACTATGCCGAAGTGACTGGTGTACATTATGTTCTTTCGCTTGTTTGTTTGGTCTTCCTTCTTACATCTTTTCCATCTCACAGGGGTAGAATTCTAAGGGCTCAATCTCGATTGTGATTCGCTGCTGTGATCTTGGACGACTGGGTTTCGGCTTTCCCGTTTAGGTAAGTTTGATTCCATGTTCGCGAGGTGGACGGGTGATTGCTGGCGAGGGGTGTGTGTGTGAATGCAATGAGGATGTCAGGGCTGATTTGGGAATATAGTGAATAACATTTTGAAGCAAGGGCCTTCTACCTAGGCATCCAAGGAGTACAAGAAAGACCGAATACCCCGAAGTATCCAGGTATGTTCCAACTGCTTCTACCATACAAGACAGCAAACTGCCCATGCAGACACATTTCTATGAGATAAGCGCTAACATATGAGATTTGAAGTGAACATATTAGACCTTATATTTATACAAAACGAACAAGAAAGAGTAAATACTTCTCAAGAGTTTTCAACCATACCAGCTCAAGTACCATCCATCCCCTTTGCCCCAAAGAAAAGAGCCAGGAAATCAAAACCACTACTTCCACAATGGGCGACCCCGGCACTTCCTCCTCCCAAATTACCTTGGGCCGCTACATGTGGGAGCGCATCCACCAAATCGGCATCGACACCATCTTCGGAGTACCCGGGGACTTCAACTTGCAATTCCTAGACTACATCTTCCAAGTCGACGGATTGAACTGGTGCGGAAACATGAACGAACTCAACGCCGCTTACGCCGCAGACGGCTATGCCCGCATCAAAGGCGTCCCTGGCTGCCTGGTCACCACGCACGGCGTCGGCGAACTGAGCGCCCTGAACGGCATCGCGGGCGCCATGAGCGAACAGGTCAAAGTTATCCATGTGGTGGGCCAAACCACGCGAGCCATGCAGAAGAACAAGATGATGATCCATCATTCTATTGGCTTTGAGCCGGACCACCAGCAGTACAATAATGCGTCCAAGGGCTTGCGGTACGCGGCTGCTGAGCTCTGGGACGTCAAAACGGCGCCGGCGGAGATTGATCGCGTGATTAGAGAGTGCTTCCTCAAATCTGGGCCCGTGTATATCTTCCTCCCGCTGGATCTGAGTGCTGAACTGGTGGATGCAACGTTACTCGATACCCCGTTTGACGTTGAGCCACATGTCGATGAGAAGGCTCAAGAAGATGTCATCAAAGCCATCGTAGCTGCTATTCAGGAGGCGAAGAACCCAACCGTGGTTGTCGACGCGTTCGTGCAGCGCTTTGGCGCGGCTCAGGAAGCCCAGGAGTTAGTTCGCAAACTGCACGTCCCCTTCTTCTCAGCCAATATGGGTAAGGGTGTCGTCGACGAGACGGAGGATATGTATGTTGGGGTGTGGAATGGCGAAGTTAGCTCGCCTGGCGTGAAGGAGGCTGCAAAGCAGGCGGATCTGGTGGTTACACTAGGATACATTCCCGCGGACACGAATTCAGCGAGTTTCTCGAGGAAGATTGAGGATAAGAATGCGGTGCATATCAATCCTCATAACGTTGTTGTAAGTCTACGCTCGTCCACTCAATCACTTGCCACTACACCCACTCCACAACCCCCTCATACACCACCACAACGTCACCAAACCTAACCACCCCCCAGGTAAAAGGCACCTCCTACCCCTCAACAGCCATAAAGCCGCTCCTCCGCGCCCTTACCTCCGCGCTTCCCACCACCCCAACACACAGCCTCTCGCCCCCAACCCTCCCCCCACCCCGCACGCCCCTCGACAAAGACGCAACGCACCTCACGCAATCCTGGCTCTGGCCAACCATGCAATCCTTCCTGCGGTCTGGCGACATCCTCGTCTCGGAAACAGGAACCAGCAACTTCGGCCTCTGCGACATCACGTTCCCAGCCAACATCCGCTTCGTCACGCAGATCTACTACGGCAGCATTGGGTTTGCGACAGCGGCGGCGCTGGGCGTCGAGGTCGCGAGGCGGGAGCTCGAGGGTGCTAGTAGCAAGAAGGGGGGCGCTGGGGTTGTGGAAGAGCGGGTTAAGAGTGAGGAGATTGGTGCTGGTGGAGGGAGGACGATTCTGTCCACGGGCGATGGGAGCATGGCGCTTACGATTCAGGAGATTGGCACGATGATCAAGGCGAAGTGCAAGACGGTTGTGTTTGTGATTAATAACCAGGGGTATACGATTGAGCGGCTGATCTGGGGTGCGAGAGAAGGTATGTCAGACGTTGCATTGACACCCCCCTTTCCTATCCACTCCCTCCGTCCCCATCCGTCCCCCTCCACTCCTCCTCCCACCTACCTGCACTCTTCTCTCTTAACACAAACCAACTAACCCTCCCCTTCCCCAGAGTACAACGACATAACCCCCACAAACTACGCCCACCTCCTCCCACTCTTCCACCACCCAGACCCATCATCCTCCTTCCACCGCGCCGCCACAAAAGCAGAACTCACCGCCATCCTCGCAAAGCCGCAGCTCCAGCACCCGCCGCACCTGCAGCTCGTCGAGCTCGTCCTCGACAAGCTGGATACGAGCTGGAAGCTAGGGACTCAGTTGGCGTGGCGCAGTGCGGAGCATAAGGAGTATTTGACTAGGGAGGGCTTTGTCGATACGTATGGTGGGTGGGGGTTGGATGGAGGTGGGGCTGGGGGGGATGTCAAGTGGAGTTAGAGTTAAAGATGTGTACATAGGAACATGACATGCATGATCAAACATGACGATTGAAGAGGGTAGTCACATAGTAGAAGTATCACATCAATAAACATGAATTGAGTATGAAGAAGTGGAAACCTTCTCGTGAGGTATTTTGTATTTGGACGGCCATGTCATTATAGCTATCCGTCATCGCCTTACACCCGTGTAATCATTCCATCCATTCCGAAAAGAAGATACCGTAGGAAATCATCACCAAACTAGCCAACGTCTACTCGTGGAGGAGCTCATAGAAAGACTCGGCGGCAGGGGCAGGCTTGCTCTTGTCAAGCTTCTTCTGGCCGAGCTTCTCCTTCGAGAAAGCAGCCGCATATGGGTTGAGGCGGAGCTGTACTTGGAAGTTCTTGAGAGGGTTCTTCTTCTGTACAACGCCACGCTTGGAGATGGCTCCGCCACGGACAGGGCGGAGGACCTTCTGGATATCGCTCGAGTTGATGATCTTGCTGAGATCGGGCTGGCTCATGATGGTGGAGGGAAGGAGGAAGTCCTTCTTGAGAGCTGAGGGCTCGGTGGTGGTGCCGTAGACAGTGTCAAGGGCGCTGAAAGCGGAAGAAGTCCAGACAATGAAGCGACCAAGGTGACCACCAGGGGCGAGCTGGAGGAGGTTGAGAGAGTAGACGGACGAGGTCTCGACACCGGGGATGTTGCGGAAAGCAAGAGCAAGCTCCTTGCCATCCTCATCGGGGTTGTAGATGACGAGAGGACCACGGCGCTGCTTGTGGCGGCGGCCACGGAGCTTGCCCTTACCAGCACGGAGCTTGCGGGAGTTCTTGGCCTTCTCGACATCGGCACCAGCACCGACAGCCTTGAGCAGAGCAACGGCGGCGGAGGTCTTCTTGATGGCGGCACCAGCGAAAGCGGTGGAGGAGACGACGAGCGGGACCTCGGGGACGGTGCTGATGTGGTGGCCGCGGGCGAGGAGAAGAGCAGGGCTTCCTGAAGCAGCGAGGGCAGAGGCGGTAGCGAAACGCTTCTGGTTCAGGTTGATCTTCTGGTGCCACTTGCGCCAGACCTTGGTGGGAGCGAACATGCGACCGGAGCGGCACATGTTACCGAACGCAGCCTGACCAGCACGGTGAGTACCTCCACCAGAGACACGGGGGATACGGGCGACAGCGCGACCAGTACCCCAGGACTCGGCAGAAGTCTGGTGACCAGCCTTCTCGGAGCTGATGTGCTGTTAGAACGGACCATTGGTGGTAGAAGAGGCTGCTTACACAGCGTATGGCTGTCTGCGGTTCTTGTTCATGCCAGTGTGGACCGCATGGACGATATCCGGGCGGATAGGTGCCTGCAAGGATTGTTAGTCTTCGAGTCGGTCTTGTTATATTGACGACAGGCCAGAGAGCTCGTGGAGGTATTCGTGGGGATCTGAGAGAGACAGAAAGGCCAAAAGTGTCGCTCGAAAGTTTTTGCGACCACCAAGTCAACGCCCACATGAGGGGCAGATGGACATTCTGGAGACGCAACAATTTGAGCATTGTTTGTCGTCTGAGAAATGCTTGCCCTCCAGTTCTTTCCCATACGTATGCGTCGATTTGGTGGTCGCCCCAATTGTGGCCTTTCCATCTCCCCCTCCGCCAACGAATTGTGTCCATCGGCGTGTGTCGAGCGGCGTTGCACTGACCTTGAAGACATTGGGGACGGTGACAGTGTCCTTGGTGGCCTCGCCCTTGGCGGAAACGATGGTGACGGTCGGCCTCGACATGATGGCTATCGTGGGCGTTGCTGCTTGGTTAGTCGTCGCAATGTTGAAGTCGCGAAAGTCGGCGGTCAATTTTCGCTTGGAGAGTTGTGGGTGCTGACTAACGCAACTCTTGGCAGAGCTCTCTTGTAAGAGTCACGTGCCACACTGTGCACCATTACCTCGAGTCTCATCTTGGAGAACATGATCTGAACTGTAAGGATCGACTCAAGACACAATCAGAAGATTTATTTTCGCTTGATCTCTACCAACTATCAATTCTCGTTCCACTATCTACGATTCTATTCTCAGTCCGGTCACGTCAACATGTCAATTATGTCAAGGTTGAATAACACCCAAACTTCCAATCAACAGGTTTCAAGTTGACCTCGCGCTTACGGCGGTGAGAGAGATGAGAACAATCTATGCTATACCTTCAGATATTGGGTGAAGTCAATACAAGCTCGACTCAAGCCTCACCAGTGCAATTCAAGACTCGACAACATTACCCGGTGCAACAGAAACACCGCGTCATACCATAACTGCCTATACAGATCGTAGATCGAGGCGCATAGAGGTGTACACATATAGTCAAGCGAGATGAACGCTCAAAGTCCCATCAACCTCTGACTCGGTTGCTTACCACGTCGGAGAAATATCAGGTTTCCTGATCCGGAAGACTTGCCGCCCGTGTTTAGTCGAGATGTGATATATAGCTCACCGGTCAGAGAGAGACGTTGTCAAACCTGCATCGTGACCTGCTGACTGGAGCTCAAACCGTGGGTAAGACTTCCTTCTGGAGCCGGACGCCCGGTTTGGAGCGTTGCCTCGGGAGCTTTCTAAACCTGACACTCGAGCTTCAGGCTGCCAGACGCAAACGACTTCGCAAGTAGAGGCTGATACTTTTGATTTGGAAGGAACACAATGGAACAATCGTGGCATGATTTGGTTGTGGTAGCAGAGTGACAGGCGAGGCCCAAGAAGAGGCGTCGCTGGGCCGTTGGATCTTCCCCAGGATCAACGGCTCCACCATGGCATGTTGTCCGCGAAGGGGAATTTGCGGATACTCTCGACGCTGAAACATGTCGTATTTGACGGGTTTTGTAAATGAAAGGACAGGGCAACCCAAGAATGGAGGCAACCCAAGTCATGGTGCAACGGCCGTGGCAGGAACAGCCGATAGAGACGTCGCGAAGTACTATTCTCGCAGATGCAGAACGCTTGGTTGCACAGGCGTGTAGTGTGGAGAGCTGTGCGCTCGGCAGGAGAATAGCATCTGGGGCTGCGAGGGTTGAGACATGAAACCGTAGCGATTACTCACATGACAAAAAAGGATGATGCGGTGCGTCGTCGCGAGCACCAGCGTCGTGTTCGCTTTCGGCGTCGTCAGGGTGGGTCGCGGCGCTGCAACGGCAGCCTTGCGTTTCACGTCAGGAAGATTTGCACTGGTTGTGTTTTGCGTGCGTCTTCGGCCTTGGGAGGGAGCAGCAGCGGGTGGGCCGAGAAGTGAGCTGGAACTTTGGAAGCCATTCCCAGGCGTTCGCAGAGGGTGGAACGGCCCAAGACCATGTCGCGGATGCGTGCGTGCCTGGGGTGTGCAATAAGCCTGCTGGTTCAAGGCTGATGTCTCTCGTCTAGGCTTTCCCGCCCTCGCGAATGCAGCCCTCAGGGGCCTATTTTGGGCCGGCTGGGAGCTGGCAGCTGGAGCTGGGGCGCTGTGAACGGCCAGCGGCCGACGGCGACATGAGCAGAGAGAAAACGCTGGCAGAACAACACAGCGCCGAACAGTCGCGTCCAGCGCACAGCACACGGCGTGATTCGCAAGGGCGCTGGACGGCAATTTGATTGTGCAATTGCTCGCAGGGCAGCGCGCTGTGAGTGGCCGGGCAGGCGGTGGGTCGAGTGCTGGGCGGGCGCTGTTAGTGGTGCAGGCGTGTTCTATTTTGGTGTCGCGGGCGCTTGGGACAGCAGCAACCAGCCATTAGCGCTCTGGTTCGCCTCCCCCATCTCGACCACTCAGTGAGGCGCCGTCTCGACACACTCAACCTCGCTCCAGCGCTCTCCGAGTCCACGACCCGATCCCCTTCCCACCCAGGCGGCAGCGGCTCTGCGACCGACCGCCTTCTCGCGCCAACTCCAGGCTGGTCTCTCTCTCTGCTCGCAGCCCCTTGTGCAAGTGCCTCGCCGCGACGGGCGACAACACTGGCCACGACCATCCACCACCGACCATTGCCCACGCCCACCTCGACCGTGCCTCGCCTCAGCTGCTGCTGCACTGCACCCGCGCACATTCCACAGGCCTGCCCTGCTGCGTCCCATTCGCATCTTCTTCCCTCCACGCCGCATCCCAGGCTTTGGCGCATCGCCGGCCTAGTCGCTCCCTCAGGCGCTTAGTCGAGGATCTGGTATTCTCGCCCTCTCCACCCACACACTGTGCTGCCCGCCGCGCTGTCGGCCACTTGGTGCGTCTTGCCCTCCCTTCCCGTGCCTCAATTCCGTCCTCTCGTGCCCCGTCAGTCTGTTTCTTCCTACTGTGCGAGCATGTCGCTCTGAGCAGACGCAGCACGCCGGGCAATTGTCACCTGTCCCACCTCTGCTTGCCCATGCATACCCTTCTTTCCACCTCCCACCCCTTCTGCACCGGGCCCCTTTGGGATTGCTCCACACCCTCTCACTCCCATCCTCTCTGCGCATCATCTTCCCGCCCTCAAGACTGCGCGACTCGCGACCATGTCTCCTTCGTCCACAATGCTATTACAGGAAGCTGACAGTCCTACCCTAAAAAGAGCTTTCTCTACACCTAATTCTTCCTTCCCTTCGAAAAAGCTCGAGCATTCTTTTGCACCCTGCCTGAGCCGACCGTCCACCGCGCCTCACACACAACCTTGGCCCACGCGAACCGGCATCCGCTGCCCTCGACTGGCAACAACCACGAGGACGCGCCGACCAAGCATGGTTCAGACCACTGCGCGATCATTCACGCCGATGCCCTCTTTCGGCGCTGTCTTTGGAGGAGAACTGCACAGCTCTGGGCTTCAAGAACACTCGCCAAATGGCAGTGATGTAGCACGGCCTGCCTCGAGCGGGAACACAACCACGGGCGGACCTTTCTCTTCCTTCCACATGCACCACGACAGCCGAGACAGCAACTCGACCGCCTCCTCAGACAACTCTCCTACCACAACGATTTCGACCATGGACTCATCGTCTGTCACCGACCCGTCTCCAGGCCCGTCGCCCGAGTCGCCCCTCGCCAAGACAGCAGTGCCTTCCTCCTTCGTAGCCGATTTCAGGTCGAGAAGAGTAGAGCCCGCCTCAGGAGACTCGTCACCTAATAATTTCTTCGAGCTGCAGCGACCCACGACACCTGCGAAGAAGCCACGAAACCTCAAGAACCTGGGCATCAACACCACTTCATCACTGAGCAATTTACGGGCCCACACACCGGCTCCTATCGTGGTGGCCCCTAAAGAAAGGAATAGCTCTGCACCGCCTTCTCCTCTTTTCATCAAGCCTCCGACACCGCCTAAGAGACGGCCCTCGAACTTGAGCCTAACAATATCAACACCAGGCAGTACTGATAATAAACCAGTACGGCTCGTGATTCCTTCAACACCATCCTTCCGCCCTGGTCTGCGTCACTTCCAATCATCACCTTCCTTACCATTATGTTCTCCGAGTACGAATCCACTTGGTGGCATGCAGCTTCCTGCTCTGCGCCCCATCGTAACTCAGCCCAGCGGTCTCTCCGAGGTGCCATTCGAAATGGAGGAAGAGGAAGACCAAGAGCCAAACTTCGACATCCCTCAATCTCGGGAAGAAAAGCCTGAGGCTTATCCAAAAGGACCTATCTGCATTTACGAGTCCGGCGTGTACCTCTACTTTGAACCCACCGCAATACAAGCTACTACATTCGACGTCATTGTCAATGTTGCCAGCGAAGTACACAATCCGTTTCTTACCTCCGCAAGCGGTTCAGACAAAGACATTGACGCACGGCGTGTGGACGGACCCCCAGCTGAGAGTGTTGATTTTGCTAGCCTTTCACAACGGTCAAAGCCCACTTCCTTTGGCATGCAAGACAACTCTCCAACCACACCCAAAGCAGTGCCTGTCATGACAATCACGCCTCCCCATGACATCGTCATCGACGGCAAAACATACAAAACTCCGGAATATGTCCACATGCCATGGGAACACAATACAGATATCGTGTCTGATTTGCACAAATTGGTGAGACTGATGGATGAAAGAATTCAACAAGGGAAGCGTGTTCTTGTCCATTGCCAATGTGGTGTTAGTCGCTCAGCAAGTTTGATCGTCGCTTATGGACTCTACAAAGACCCGCAAATGAGTGTCCAGGAAGCCTACGCCAAGGCTAAGAAGCGCAGCAAATGGATCGGACCAAACATGAACCTCATCATGCAGCTTCAGGAATTTCGCAACAGTTTGCTGAGTAAGAACGAGAACCGATCTTACCATAATCAGGGCTTTGGACGTCGCTCTGCAGGCCTTCCCACTGCAAGGTCTACGGGTGCCAACATGTATTCACCCTTCGACAGAGAGACAACATCAGGATCGCGTACTCCTCGAACAGCCCCACTTCCTCCTGATTCTGATATGAGTATGCAACGAGCTAGCACCGGAAATATGATGTCTATATCACCCGGTCCATTGTCCGCGCCAACGGGGGCCTTCTCTCCCGGATTTCGTCGTTCCTGGGATTCGAGCCAGACACACTTTGAGCTCTCTCAACCAGCACCTACAAGCACGCCGTATGTCGATTCCAAAGCCCATGTCGTACCTGTACTCTCGGTTACAGACAACGATGTATCATCTGCGGAATTACAGGTAGACTCTTCTAGCGATGTAGCACAACCTCTTCCAGAACCAACCTTGCAGCCTCCGGTTCCCAACTTTTCCCGTCAACTTCCGCTCAGGACACTTGATCAGCCAACGGAGGGATTACTACCCAGCTCGCGAGAGCTTCATCTAGGCCAGGCACGATCCTTTGATCTTGGTGCGTTGAGGTCACCCGCTGTAGCCAGTTTCAATATCCCCACTTTTTCGCACGAGGAAAAGCCTGGAAACTCAGAGATCATGTCACCAATCAAAACAACTTTCGACCTAGACTCTTGGCCCCGTGGTTATGATTTGGACCGTCAGCATGAGACGACGTCAAAGACACACGAAGTTTCAGCACCACCTCCACTCATGTCACCGAGGTCATCAGAATTCCATATGACAGCCCTGGGTAACAGTGAAATCGACGAATCTTATGGCCTGTTGTCGCCCCGTGCGACCTCATTCGAACTACAAAGGCCAATGCAGCCACATGGCGACAACTTCGAGAGGAGATCGCTTGACTCGCCCGATGTCATCTCGCCGATCCGAACGCAGTTCCCTGCAAATATTTTCGGTGGCCGAGAGGACACATCTGAGGACGACGTCTCTCCTCGTGCTAGCGAATTTCATATGACGCCCTTGAAGCCAGCAGTCGCCGATGAAGATTCGTTTGGTTTAACGTCTCCAAAAAGAGCCGAATTCCAGGAAAACTTGTTCGATACGCCTGGCTTGACAGCACCCGCTGAATCCAACGAAGGCAGACGACTCTCGTTCCAGGCCATCCTTCCCCCTTCGCACCAAACCTTCAACGGTTTCGCATCGCTTGATGGGACCGCCCATACAGAGCCGACTTTCCAAGTACCTCCACCTATGACTTTCCCCAACATAAAGAATGTTCCAGAGGTTGAGCCACGCATTGATAGTCTAAGCTCTTCTCCCGATACACAGGTCCCTGCGTCAGTGAATTCGGATGCGCTAGGGCCAGAGACATATCCGAAGGCGCCCGAGACCCCGCAAAAGACTGATCATACGTTCTTGTCAACGCCTGGAAAGAGTATCCGAACGCGGTTCTCGTCACCCAACTTGCGCGAGCAAAGAAAGCTACACAAGTTGCAGACAGCAATCGAGTCGAAGCTGCCAAAGCCTGCGGTGTCTAAGCATTCTGCCGATGACATTGATGCTTTGATGTCCCCACGAGCAGAGGAATTCACCAGAAATCCTTTCCATTTTGATTTACGGTCCACTGGTGACGACTCGAGCCCAGCATCCTCAAACGAGACCATAAAGGACGGACGCAACGGATATGACTGGAGTGAGCCTTTGCCACGCCAATGGACTCCTGAAAAAGCCACAGTTGATCCTCGAAGCCCTGTGCAAACTGGAAGCAGTCCTATCGTCAGAAATATTTGGGACGTGCTGTGACCTGTCGTCCGTTGCTCAGAAACCTGGTCGCACCGAAGAATCGCCGGATGAGCATCGAAACTGTAAATCGGTCCTTCTATCGAGCCGGGTATTGTGGAGACGCACTTCACACACACGCTCGAAATTGACCGAGATACTGCAGCTTCTCACCGAAGAATTGCCATCATGCATTAGTGAAATGCCAAGTCATTGAAAAGCACATCCTCATGCTGTCCAAACAAAGTTCGAGACAATACATGGTTTACCACCCATCGGTCTGTGCGGCAGCTCAGCCCGGTCAGGACGATACCTTGCTTATTGAGTCTCAACTGCAGCATCGACACCAACACCGTCATCATTTCCTTATGTCAACATTCCATTGCATCAGTCTCCTTGGTCAGCCTATTTGCGCGACTTTACGTTCTTTCGTGGAGGTTAATGAGCGTTGAATTACGCATTGTAATGTCCTAGTTTCTAGTATCTAGTACCGCCCCCGACCTCCACATACCACACTCCTTGATCCACTTTACCAACCCCCTCCTCCAATCGGACGCCTCACATTCGCTCGATGTATATCTTAACCCTTTCCTATCCCCCACTTTGAACAATTCATGCTCTATTGAAGTCATGATTGACGCTCTTGGAGTACTTGTCGGCAGGGCACCACCATGAAGTTTCCACATGGTTGCGAATCTTGTTTTTTTTTTGTCCCCTTTGTTCACACCCACTCACCATGGGTCCCTTTTGGCGTTTTAAGGAGAGATGGAGAGAGTAATCGATGGGTGTGCAAACTCGACTCTCGATTTTTGAACATGAGGCGTGGAAAATGTCTGGGATTTTTTTATTGGACCAAGTTTTTTGGTTGCTGGGCTGCAACTTTGGGTTGAGCTGGCTATGTAAATGAATGGAATACATACATGTCCATGGATTGCTTCTTGTGAGATTTGTGTACTGTGATGCTGGTTTCTTGTTTGAAGCATAATTCTGTCTGCTATGTGGACTACATGCAAGAGTGCTACCAACTGTCTTCACCATCCTAGGATCCTGTCTAATCTATCATACCTAACCCCTTACATTACCCACTTACACCTATCTACACACCCCCAACCGCCAACCCCGCAAAACCCAGTCGAAGCGGTATGGCCGCCGCGACCAGCGTTCTGTTGCCTTGGTACACGAAGATCAGCTGGTAGTAGCGTACTGCTAGGGCGCTGAGACCTGGGGCGGGCGTGGAGGGTTAGGAGGGGGGAGAGGGGGTGGGACATGTTTGGGGGGAGGGAGGAAAGGGAGGCGAGGAGGGAGGGGAGGTTTGCTGGTGTTTTCGAGAATTTTGATACAGTTCTCGTAGGATTTTGTAATTGTGGTTTAGGCTATCCAGGACTCGCGAATTCCTGTGTAGAACGATGGAGGATAGTGAAAAGAAGCCATGAGCCAATGGGCTTGACATTCTCTGCTTCCTATTGCGTAGAAGACAAGGCAAATGCTTATCACAAAGAAGCGTACAATCTGGAGATTTGAAACTTTAAGTTCAAGATGACTCGTTGACAAGGTGCTACATTGTGCAGTACTTCCACGAATGAGCACGTCAAATCCAGAAGGCGTTCAGCCACGTGATGTAAGCTGACTCGATACACCTTTGTCCCAGGTGGGTTTGAGACAAAGAGGACTTGTTCAGCCAGGATCTCCAATGTTCGATTCCGCAAAGGGCCGTTTACTCGCAGACAGCGTACATGAGATCCAGGGTATCGTAGTCTTAAGGTTTACATTAGCGCTCAGGGATTCGCTTGGCACAACTCCGCGTTCGCAATGGCTGACGGCTGAAGTCTGCCGGTGTCCAACTCTTACTTCAGACGACTTGGTGTGCTCGCGTCTCAAAGACAACATTTGCTCTTATTCTCGGCTGTCGCTTTCCTTTGAGGTCCTTCTCGGTACTTGTGTTTTCATATGGTTCCCCTGACCCGACGCGTCAGAAGCAAGCCACGAGCGTCCGAGGTGCTCTCATTGTCCGACATCCGTCTCCTCTCTCGATCGCAAAGATGATGCCGGTATAAAACTTGGATAGCGTCTTCATGCTAAACCACAATTAACGTGCTCTTCAAGAAGCCAACGCGATTTCCAAGAGGGCTTGCAGCTGCAATTGTACTTTCTCCACGCGCACGGCCACAATCCTTCCCCTAGTCATAAGGCGCGAAATGATGCTCCTTCTGGCTTAGCATCGATCAAATAACAGCTGCTTATATGTGCGTCCGCAACCAGATATCTGCATCATTGGGCCACTCGAACGACTTGTACCCATCGTATTGCCGCTTTGGGAAGCAAAGAGCGCGACACCCACGACCTGACATTCAAGTGTAGGGCCGTTGTTGGGCCGAAAAGACTACATTTTGCACCATGGTGGGTGTTCCAGGACGGTCCAAGGGCTGTCACACATGTAGAAAGAGAAAGAAGAAGGTACGATTAAGCTTTTCTGCCCCGGATTCATGCGACCGAGATGAAAGGGCTAACGAATGCTTAAGTGCGATCTCCAGCGCCCCATCTGTGGCAACTGCACACGAGGCAAGTTCGTCTGCGCGGGATACGAGAAGGGCATGATCATGATCCATGTCGATGGTAAAGGCAAAGGATCTTATCAGCCACCTGGCCCGCAGCAGGAATCCTCTCTACAGACAGCTAGAACAGCTTCGCGAAGTCCCTCGCTTGCAGATTTTCGCAGCCGTGACCTGAACCGCTCGGCCTTTGAGATAGAGTGTCTCAATGCGTACCGTAATTTGTACGCTCCGCATGTGACTGTGCAGGGGCAAGTCTCCGGCGTGCAGAATATCCCCGCGTATTTGACGGATTGGTGGAGTCACGTTTTAAAAACTGTCCCGCAAAATGATCTCGTGAGGTAGGGCTTGGTTCCGAGGTTCATGGTTCACACAATGTCTGATATCTCGTGATTACAGATCTTCGTTCTTGGCGTTGAGTGCCTCACAAGTCGCTCATGTTACAGAGAATCCTGCACTGCATATCAGGGGTGTGGAGCTGTATTGCGAATCCTTGGGCCTTTTGAGAAGGGCCTTGGATCCTGCGAAGTTGGAGAAACGAGGACAAATGACATTTGATTTGGAGATGGCTGCCTTCGCACTGGCTACATACGAGGTGAGCTCATGATCCGAAACAACGTTGTCTTGGGCGCTCGGACTTATCTGATGATATTATGGAACTAACCATATTGTTCCAGTTCTTTAGACAGGAGAAACCAAGTATCGATGATCGAGAGTCAGCTGCAGCACGCTTCAGAAAGGTAACGTGCCTACCAATCTAGCGTATACTCTTACTGTGTTAGCATTAGCTCAAGGCTGACATTATTGTCTACAGTGCTACGATAGAGATGAAATTCGGATATCAGCTCGCTATCGCGGTCACATTGGTGGCATGGTCAAACTTATGCGACTGCACGATCCCGAGGAGTTTGCGCATCAGCCTAGACATCAGTTGTTTGTGCAATTGCGTCACATTTGGGTTTGTCTTATAAAAGTCCCTCTGCATCGACCTTGTACTCACCTTTCCAGATTCCATTCTGCATAGAAGACGGAGAAGCCACATTCCTAGGCCTCAAAGAATGGTTGACAAAGCCATGGGAGTACCGAACAAAGACCTACTACGACACAGCCTGGGATCTTCTCGCCCCCATACCCGCACTCCTCGAGGATTGGATTACGTTAAGTTCATTGCCCCTGGACAACGCTGTTGATGCTAGAGCACAGGAACTACGGAAGAAGTGCTGGGAGATGAAGCTCGAGCTGGATAACTGGTACCACTATACCGCCTTTGCTGAGCCATATTTACGCCCAAATGAGGCACAGGAACTTCGTGAATACGTCCGAACCATGGAGCCTGAGGATCTTCCTCCGCTCCTTTTTCAGTATGGCATATGGCATATCTACGCATGGACATTGTACTGGGCCGCAAGCATTACCCTTTACTGCACAACGCCTCTTGTATATCAACGCTTCCCTCCCCCGGATTTCCCCAACGAGTGTGCACTTGCGCAGCCAGGAATCATTGGCACGTATTGTCTCTGCATCGCCCGCTCCACAACCTACTTCCTACAGTCGGCTCTATCTGGCTTGCTCTCGGAGACCGCAATTAGGGTGCCCGTCGCCTTTGTCCAAAAGGTTTTGTCACATCCCGCTCTTCGCGCTACTGGTGACCCCAAACTGAACGAAGCCGAGAGCATTCTGCTTGACATTGGTAAGGCGGAAGTAGACATGTTGATTCGCGAGTCTACAGATTCACCAAGCACCTCGAGCTCTAGCGAAGAAGGACCTGAACTTGTGCAGTAAGCTAAATCTTCTCATCCTCATCGACGTTTTCATCTGGCGGGTCTGGCTAACTCGTCGTGTTTCACTTCTAGGCGCAGCATGAATACAGTGATCAACAGATTCTCACCATCCTCGTTGGAATGATGCATTAAAATGGCACAGTGCCCTAGTTAGTTGGCCAATGAGCCAAGACCTGCAACGGAAACAGGCTCTCTTCACACTGTCAAGAAATTGCCGGTAGAGTGTCAGTGTGGTCTGTGCGCACAGTTCCTGTCGCTGGATGATACAACCCTTTGAGCCTCGAGCGAATAGAAACGGCACTACGGTGCGAATGATCCAACGATACTCGAAAGAGAGCTAGAGGTTGAAGCCTCAGCATCGTGAAGCGAACTCTCGTTTCACTCAATCGGCCATGCACAGACCAGTCGGCTACCCTTAGCACCACAGGCTGCGGTGGCTATTCTACGCATGACGTAGGCATATCACGGCCTGAAGATATTCGGAAGGCCATGGGCGCTATGTCTACTCGGTGAAGCCATTCGAAGGCTGATGCATGTAAGTGCATTCACTCTTGTAGTATATAAGCGTAAGACATTCACCGAGGACTTTGATGAGTTGGGACGAACTCTCGTCTGTCTGTGATGACATTAAAGGTCGACATGCACTTCCACTCGTTCTTGCGTACGCGGGAGATGTGACAGTGCACTTCCTTTCACACGTCTTAGAAGAATTGACACAAAGGATTATAGTGCTACACAAAGACATTGTATATGTTATACATCGACCATAGTTCAACACCATGTGGACTTGGCGTATATATCCAACAGTTCTCCTACGCCCTTCCTAGCCTCGTTCGTTCTTCAGACTCCTCTGGCAAGAAAATTGTTTCCCGTGAAAGCACGAGCACCAAAACTTTCACTTGCTCACAACTTTCGCTTGCCCCACATCTTTTACGGTCTTTTCACTTTCATTTCACACACTGCGGCTGGTGCGTGCGCAGCGCAGAGCTTCGACTATTTGTACCCGTCCGCCGCGCAGAAATTTCTCTTTCGACACACTCTCTCATCACTCCCTGTGTGTTTGAAACCACGCCCAACACACCTTCTTTATATCTCCTCACGCAAGCGCGCTCGCTACAGCTCACCAGCAGCCGCTATCTACGAAGCTTGTCACTTCATTCCAACACGAGCCGCAAGTTTTCAGCAGCAGCTCCACTCCCGTTTCCGAAACCTCATCGCAGTCTGCGCCTCTCGCCATGGCACCTGTCAAGAAGACTTCGAGCGTCCCTCTCACCGTGAAGGACCTCACGTACCGCTATGGAGTCAAGAAGGACTCCTTGAAGGAAGCCCACAAGAAGCGTGGGAATATCTATGCCAAAACGCGGCAGATGATGGACTTCGGCACCCGTCTAATGCACGTCATCGTCTCGCGTGGCTTCGAGCGTGACGGCCCTCTTCCTACGGAGCCAACTCAGCGCCCGATGCGCAAGCGTCGTTACAGTATCGATGTAACGACGCAGATGGAGGTTCCAAAGCCAAAGCGCGTCATGCTCTCTAGGCGCAAAGACAAGGTAAGCTTCGAACAGAGAATCATATCAATAGATACTAACAGCTTGCAGGTCCATGTCGGAGAGTACTCAGAAGAGGAAGCGCCTGCTGTGCAGAAAGAGGCACCAATGGCCATCCCAGATCCCCGCCGCCACGCCGATTTGGGGCTGCTTGAGGCATCGACAGCTCCGATGGACAGCGAAGATTACCTCTCTCTCGATGGCAACATCCTCTCCAACGAGGGCCTGCACTATATGACGTGCACTTGCCCGGCAGAGGAAGAGACGTGGATGCGGGACGAAAGTCTGTCAATGGCGCTCAAGATCCTCGGCCAAGAGATGGACTGTGAAGCCAATGCCATCGCCATCACCACGGCGCTAAATGTGATGGCATTCTACTCCATCTCAATGTTTGGCCAAGATCCTCAAGATAAGGACTTGGATTGGGTTCGAGAACAATTTGGCAGCGCCCGTTGGATCTTCTTGCCTATTAACAATGGGATGGACTCCGTCTCTAGTGATTCTGGCTTCCATGGCTCACATTGGACCCTTGCTCTGGTGGACATGAAGGCCAAAAAGATCCGCCACTATGACTCCATGTCGGCCACCCGCTCAGGCAACGCAGACTGCGCCGAAACCGTTTGCAGGAACTTGTTGGACACCCTCGGCAAGGAGGACTTCAAGTTCATCGAGGACCGCAACTGCCCGAGCCAAAACCGCCACAATCAAGCCGATGATACTGGAGCTTGTGGGCCTTTCGTGTACAAGATGACCGAGTTCCTTGTCGGCGAGATTCGTGCTGCGCAAAAGGCTGGCAAAGAGCATCGGTACACGCCCAGACTGCCCGGAGGGTTCGGCACCAGGGAGTTCAAGAAGATTTTCAACTCCTTTGAGGTCCGAGAGCAGATGCAGGGAAGCATCATCCAGGAGAAGGCCAGGCAGACTGCACGTGAGCTCACGCAGGCCCATGACGAGGCTGTCTTCTTGCAAGAGGATATCGCCCTCCCCGACATTCCCCTCCACGAGGCACAGATTGGCACACCGTCAGCAGCAGACAGCTTCGGAGACTCGGGTATCTTCGACTGTTCTCTCCTCATTGACAAAGACGCATCAGGTGGCGACGGCAACCCGCCTTCCAGCCCTGTCACAGCTGGATTGAACGGCACCCCCTCAAGCCCTGATGCGGAGAATCTCGAAGACCTCGACAGTGGAGACGATGGCTATGACTCTGCCATCGACGGAGAAGGCGACACCGATGAGGACTACAACCCCGATGACGATGATGACAAAACCGACGACAACGACTACTGAGAAGACAAAGAAGACAGTAGTAAACAACAATAAGTACAACCCCGATATCGACGCCAAAGGCGAAACCGACCACGACTACCGAGAAGATAAAGAAGACGGCAGCATGCCACTGAAACCAGGCTCGACCTAAGAACACCCGTACCAACGAGCAGAAATGACGGGAGATGACGAAGACACCACTGCGTTCCTTGCTCTCACGACATGAACCTAAGACTAACATACGAATGTCTCGTAGCGCTCACACTCTACCTCATGGTACCTCCCTTGCATCCTGTCACCAATGTGATAGTGTCGACGCCCATGCTTCGCGAATGCTTGCCGGGACATGAGGTAGTGTTGTGGAGCCAGCTCGGCAGGAGTATGGAGGGGCATTGGGCGACCTGTCAAGCAGAGTTAAGTAGCAGCGCTTTAGGACTTGGGGGCTTCTTCCGGGGGATTCGTTTGCGTGCAGGTTAGTATCTGGATGGGCCTTGTTAGTAAGTGTGCGGGCTGGTTGGGCTTTTGAGATTCTTGGGAACGTTGCGGCTTGGTGAGAGCTTGCGTTGATCTTGTTCGATGGGTGTTTGTACGACAGTCGGCAGTCGGTAGTGGGTACTCATGCATATCCGTCGTTGAAAAGGAGGCAAGGACACTTGAGAGGCTTGAATACCGGGCGAGAAGGGCTATCTGAAGACTTGATGGGTTTGACCAACTTGGTTCAAGACATGTTTACTACATTTTACGAGATGGATTTGGTGGACTACTTGGGTGAGCAAGTGTTCACGGCGCTGACCCGAAGCATGGGAACCTGAGAGAAAGGTCCATTTGAATGCATGGGAGCGGCTTGGTGGAAGTTAATCAGAGCGGCATATTTAGTCTGCAGTATGAATGTCTAATGTAATCATCATAAACAACGTGTATCACGGTGACTTGTTCTCATCTCCCCCTACTGCACACGTACGTGACGAGGTGATGTCATGACATTTGCACCTCAAGTCTACTATGCAGGAATAGCCACTATGATAGCACTCTCTAGCCATCCACACACCTCACGGCGGATTAGTATCGAGTTTTGTATTGTACTGTATTAAAGTGAACTACTCGCATGTGTCCTGTGGGCCAAGGCATTTGACCTGCAGGTTGGCTAGTCGCTTCAGCCTTCAGCGACCAGACTCGCACATGCTGCTGAATGATGCGCTAGTTTGCGGGACAACAAATGCAACGCTCCCGAATAACCTCCCGATTTTACGATACTGTGCAGCAGACCGCCATGTTAAGCCCACCAGGTCTGACGAATCAAGAAAACGTCGTACAGCCTCTCACGTCTACAAGGGACATGAAGCCATTTGCAGAGGCGCGTAACGTTGTCGCGCTTTTCAGACGTATCGAAGCAGGAAAAGATACTGAAGGAGAGACTTTTGACTTTCAACTTGATGAAGGAGGTTTCGATCAGATACAGAGTCTGCTCGAACAAGACCCCGTGCTTTGGGGGTTCGTGGATGACAAGATAAGATTAGTAGACTTTAGAGCCTGCGATGGGTACGGCTAATAGATTAGCAGATATGACTACGACGAAGAGAAACGCCGCCTACTAGTTCGTAGGTATAGTGCGATACACCAGTCCTTTGTCGGCGCAGTCGACGATGAGATCCGGCGCCAGCTAAACACAATTCGTAGCGGAACAGACAGGAAGGCTCGATTTGCGCAAAAAGTACACCCAATGCGATCGAGTACAATCCGCTTCGCTGCCACCGCTAGTGCTCCATTTAGCAAATCGAGATACGATCCAGATGCCTCGTTTAAACATGCCAATGCACGATATCCAGGCTTTATTTTCGAAGTCTCGTACTCGCAAAAGAAGGGCCGCGTAGCCCGGTTGGCCGAAAATTACATCTTAGATTCAGGTACCAGCGTACGGGTCATTGTTACTATGAACATTGAGTACGGCGAGCCCCAGTCGCGCAGAGCTTCGTTGTCAGTCTGGCGGCCCGAGCTGGTCGAAAGCGAGGATGGGCCTGAACTACACGTCGTAGAAGAGGTCGTGGATGAGGTAGGCTACATCGCCATGGCACCTCATCGTCCTAGTATTCTAACCTTCTACAGGCTTTCCGTGATGACCAAGGCAATCCCGTCGAACATGCTGGACTCCGGCTCCGGCGTAGCGAATTCGCCTACGAAGGACTTGCGCAGAGGGAACTGGGAGATGACGACGCAGAGATTCGGATCTCTGGGATACAGCTCTGCCAATATCTAGATGCGGCAGAGGAGAGAGAACAGGGAGCTAAAAGCGAGGATTCCATTGGGAATATCAGGAAGCGAAGACAGGCGCCTACACCTTCACGTTCTGAAGCAGTCACATCAAGCGATGAAGGGAAGTACGCTGAGCAGGAAGAGAGTTGCAAATCGCGCAGGCCATGATATTGATTACGGGGATAGGTCATCGACTAAGAGCCTCTGAGATTAAATAGATGTCTCTAACTCCAAAACCAGAAGAAAATGCCCTAACCACAATGTATCTGTATAGCCCCTTGGTGCGTAATCATCTCTCAGAGCGGTCGAGGACTAAGATTTCGAGGCCGAGAGTTATATTCACGGTCTCGATGAACTGCAGGCAATCGTCACATGGAGGACGGCTGACAATTATTGTCGCCTTCTTAAGTAGGACAGGTGGCTTTGCCCGTTGTAGAAGGTCCTCGTCCTCATTGTCGATGAGAACATGTTTGCTGATGAAACAGGCAACAAGTTGCTTCTCTGCATGGCTTGCTAGAAACCGGCCCCCTGTTCCTTGGTCGTACGGCTCCACATTCTCAAGATGATAACGCACAATTGAAGAGATCCGCATAACCTCAGCGGTCCAATCTTTCCCTGACACAGTGACTTTTGTCTGTCCATGGCCCCAGCCGCTCATGGCCGCTATGGAAGGAAAGCCCGATAGGCGTTGTAGAGAGGCAATTGTTTTCCGGTCATTTTGAACAGGGAATTCCGCGATGGGCGCCACAAGTTCAATAGTTCCTCGACCCGTGTTTCTGAAGGAGAGCGCTTCAAAGGCTCGGCCGTATGTGGGTATTGCTCGACCAGGTGACTCTTCCGAGTTCTTCAGCAACGCGACAATCACTTACCGGGCTTCATTGGCAATGAAAGGTTTTTCTCGGTACACGTGCCATCCTCTGTGCCAATTGTAATCATTTCCGTAGCCTGACCCCAACTTTTATTTTCCACGTCCAGGTTGAGTTTGTTTAGGGCTTCTTCGAGTGGTTCCGGTTCGATCGCTTTAGCAGCCGGCTGTTTTGTCAATGTCGTACGCCACCGTACCTTACAGCTCTGAAAAAGGATATGCAAAGCGATATTCAAAGGAGGGAGTGGAGTGGGAGTGGCAGTGACGGGAACGCAAGAGGCTGCTATCACAGAGACAAACTCGGCATTCCATTGCTGAACTCGAGCTGACAGAATGGTTTTCTTTCCAGTCGAAGTCATCGTTTGACAGTGCGGAGAGCATGAGCGGCGCTGGAGGACTTTCAACGGTACGCATGGATGAACTTCGGAAAACCGTCATCACGTTGCCCTTACATCCATATTTTGTGAAAGATAGCTTCAGCCACAGGCTTTGTTTGGTGATCGGTGTGGCTTATATCACAGCCAATGATTATTCGAGACGTACTACTTCTGCCGTCACCAGCCTGCCTCAAATACAACTTTGACAATACAATGCCCTCGATATGTTCTCTTCTCGACAGCCTTTCAAAAGGATAATATGCGACAGAGGACTGAAGACTTGGTTAATTTCTCGTAGTTACGATATCCCTGCCGAACATCATGCTATACCCGCGCGGTACAGGAAGCTGAGATGTATGCTCAATATGAACAGTGCCAAGCTATATCAATGATAGGAGAGATATGATGTAAATAAGGAGCAGACTTATGACAATGCTATTAGGCTAGGTCAAGCAAAGATATGGAAATGAGATTAGGCAGTCCTGTAGGAAACGCCCGAAAGAAGCTTGGGAAGGTAAAACCACAGATCAGGGTACATTTACCTCTAGAAATGCAAACAGTGCGTATATAAAAAACCTTGGAAAATTAATCCCGAATTTTTCATCAGAACAGCCTGAGACTTGGGCGTAAGTGCACGTGTACTTGATAGGAAAACTGCTAAGGAATCCCATTGACATTTTAGCGACGGGTTTGTACCTTAGGTGATGACCTATATACCATCAGACTCACGTAAAATGGCCTAAGCAAGATTGCACGATAGTTGATGGAAATTGCCGTAATCCAATGCATGTCTCCGCGGTGTGACTTTATGCATCAAGCCCGCATTCGCATTGCAGCCAACAAACTATCGAAAGCGTACTGCAATAGTGTGTCAAGAGACACAGCCCGGTTGCTAGAGGCAGTCAAGAGATCATGGCATGGTGACGAAGTTGGACGAAGGTTTACAGAGACGGGATAGCGTTTCTAATAATGGCAACGTGTGCAGAGGGGCTCTGCTCTCTGCTCTTGGATGGTCGCCCAGGATGGCATGCACTTACTCATCAGTGCCATGTCTTATTGGCTGGGGCAGCCACCATAGGCGCCCGCACAGCGTTGCGAATCGAGGGTACGCAGGACCGCATCTCATGCAGCAGTTCAATTAATTGCAAACGGCGTTTCTCAGGAAGAAAGGGCGAGAATGACGAGGTGAGAGCGCTTCTTGAGACAGGGGAAAGGCGATCATGCCAAGCGGGTAGAGGCAGAACTGGGGGCGCCACGCTGAGTGGCTTTGGTGGAGCGATGCAAAAGCGCGGTAAAAGGATGCAGGGCAATGCATATTGCAGGAGCAGGCAGAATTGCTTGTTTCTCAAGGCAGACGACGATATGGGCTCGTACGTAGTAAAGCAAAAAAAGACATTGTTGCATTGTTTTGCGCGGGCGTTGCTCGCTGCGGTGAAGACCCATGTGGAGTTTGCAGACAAAAAGCCAACAATGCGGTCTAACGTCAGCCACGGCAGCTGTTTGATGCATCTGGTGCGTCTTCAGCGCCGGGGAGCAGCGTCTATTGGAGGAGAAAGGGGAGGATCGGGGGTTTGTCGCGTGCCGCACAGGGATGGATAGATAGTCGGGATCGATGAGAGGGCGATGCTGCGAGGATGGATGTGCTGCTGGTGCTTCGAGAAGAGGTGAGGATCTATGTAGCATGCAGGCCACGACAGAGGGTGCGGCAGGATGACATGATCCATCAGGCCTCAGGGACGGCAACGGTGACGGTGACGGTTGAGCAGCTAGTCTAAACCCCCTTTGCGGGCGGCGGCTGGCTGTAGTCGCAACGCCCACTCAGGCGGGCCCAGCACATGTGTCGACTGCAGGATCCATTCGAAACATCGGGCAGGCCAGTCATAAAGACGGGCTCCCCTCAGCGCTTGTCGGCCTGCTGCTGCGTGCTGTTGTTGAGCTGCCCGTCACGTCCACGCACCATCCACTCGCTCGTCGCCTGCCACGCTGCCAGACAGCGAATTGCCCAGGTGCTTCGCCGGCCAAAGACTCTGGCTCCCCATCCCTCGCGCCTGTCATTGGCTCGCGGCTGCGGCCTCTGCTCCGACTGCTGGTACACGCGAACACAGGCGGGTGAAGCTGTCAAAGAGCCCCTCGACGCCGCGCCCACTCTTCTTCTCGGCAAGCCTCGCACGCGCCGTAGCACTCACCTCCTCGCTGTCGAGCGCCCCTCGCACACTGTCAACTGCTGAAGCTCGCTCGACCTGCCGCTCTGCGCTCCCCACCCCCACCGTCCCTCTGCCCTGCCCTGCTCTGGCTGCGAGCGCGCCTGCCCGCCGCACACGTCGCGCCTGCCCAGCCAGACCCGCACCTGCCTGGGCTCGTGGGCTGCCAACGTCACGTCGTGCCTAAACACGAGCAGCGGCTTCTTTGCCGACACGCACCGTCTGCTCTGCCCGCCCCGACCGCCGCCCTTCGCTTTTCCGCTCCCTTCGTCCCGCCCGCCGCCCGCTGAAACGCTTTCGACGCCCACAGACAAGAGTCGGTCAGCGAGCTTCGGCTGACGGCAGCACTCCACTCGCCGGGGCCCAAGCACCCTCCATCGTCCAGCGTGCAACCTCACCTCCCGCAGACTCGCTCCTGCTGCCCACGGCCGCTCTCGCCCCCGTATTCTGGCCTTGACCGCTCCATCGCTCTCGCCGCGTACCACCGTGTCGCCCACAGCCTCGACGGCCCCGGGCCCGCCTCACCACAGATAACAGTCGACGTCGGCCACCATCGCATCTTCGTCGAGACGACAGCCCGCCATGTCGTCCCCCGCACCCCTCCTTCGACCCCCGATTCCGGGCAGTCGCGCCCAGAGTGGCAGCCGCACACCACGCCTCGGCCTCTCCATCCCCGCATCACCAAACGCCAGACCTGTCGTGACTGGTTCCACGGATAGCGTGCCTACACTGGGCCGTCCCCCGATGCCTCCCCAGCTGCGGCTCGCCACGCCCATGGGCTCCAACACAACCCCACTTGAAGGTCGGCAGAATCCAAGAGGGCTCCCCCCACTACAGATCGGCACAGGGCTTTCCGCAGGTTCCAGCGATGCGAGTGCGCATTCAAGATCAGGAAGCTTTGGTGAAGTGCAGGCAAATGGATCAGCGTCATCGTACCAGGCAGCGTTGGGTTTCCCAGGCCTGCAAAAAGGCTCAGATCCCATCTCAGCCATATCACAAGGCGGCAGCGAAGGTGCCCCGTCCATGGAAAGAGAGAACAGCAGCCAGCCGTTACCAGACTTAGAAGCCATGGCGCTCGAGAAGGGAAGGCCGTTAGAAGTTGATGATCTTGATGACGCAGGATGGAGAGCTGCGAGCAACAAGGGCATGATCGAAGAGAAGGGCAGCTTAGGAGAGGGAGCTGGTGGTGCCGTCACAAAATGTGTTCTCAAGGGCGGGAAAACCACATTTGCTCTAAAGGTAGCTGGTCTCGTGCCTCACTTTCAGCACTCGCTAATGTACCCGCAGATTATCACTACAAACCCAGATCCAGATGTCAAGAAACAGATTGTCCGCGAGCTTTCCTTCAATAAGAACTGTGCCAGCGACCACATCTGCCGGTACTACGGAGCCTTCATGGACGACAGCACAGGGACCATCAGCATTGCCATGGAATTCTGCGAAGGCGGATCTCTCGATGCAGTCTACCGTGAAGTGAAGAAGCTAGGAGGTCGAACCGGAGAAAAAGTTTTAGGCAAGGTCGCAGAAGGCGTTTTGAACGGATTGACATATCTTCACTCCCATCGCATCATTCATCGAGATATCAAGCCCAGCAACATCCTATTATGTCGAAACGGCCAGGTCAAGCTTTGTGATTTTGGTGTGTCTGGAGAGTTTGGAACCAAAGGAGACGCCAACACCTTCATTGGCACATCATACTACATGGCTCCCGAGCGAATCACTGGACAGAGTTACACCATTACGAGTGACGTATGGAGCTTAGGTGTAACCCTTCTCGAAGTCGCACAACATCGATTCCCTTTCCCAGCTGACGGCACGGAAATGAACCCTCGTGCCGGCCTCATCGATCTCCTCACATATATTGTTCGCCAGCCCATCCCTAAGCTCAAGGACGAGCCAGAGAGTGGTATCAAGTGGACTGAAAACTTCAAGTATTTCATCGAGTGCTGGTAAGTAAAATTTGCAACGTCCAGTGTAGCAGATTCAACGCTAACAATGTCTAGTCTCGAGAAAGATTGTCCACGTAGAGCTACTCCTTGGCGCATGCTTGAGCATCCCTGGATGGCCGAGATGAAGGCGAAGAAAGTCAACATGGCCCACTTCCTTAAGCAAGTATGGGACTGGAAGGATTAAACCAAAGCATTCGCAAAATCCGACTCGAATCCGAATTTCAAAGCGGCCTTTTTTATTCCATGGTTCGATACCTAAGGGTCATGTGCTGGCATTAGACTACGGGGCTGGATCCGACTTCATCTTTCCTATGGGTGTTAAAATAGTGGTCAGAGCATTGCTACTCCTGGCAAGCATGCATGAGGCATTGCCTACTCGAATGTGCGACAGCATGCCGTATGGAACGATGCTAGTTGGTATTATGGGACGGGAAGGGAAAGGAGGAGGAGAAGTAGAGCGATGGTGTGTCATTGAGCACTTGTAAGCTCACTACGAAAGGCATTTTGGCAGGCGTTTGAAGCTATGAACTCGGGTGTTGCATATAGCGCGACGTAATTGCGAACACGATACCTTACAATATGAAATGATTCGATACCTAGACCATTTTCTCCCTAGAATGAGATGCCAAATGACACATACTAAGCTGACATGCCTTGGTAGGCAGCAGTCGGATTCCGGTCTACCTTCGAAGTGGGATGTGTAGGAAAATGCTCGTTTTAGCCTAGTGCGAAACCCGGTCCGGCAGAATCTCCGGCTTTGGCTGCGGGCTTGGAGTCATAGCCAAATAATTTACACCACCCCAAAGACCCTATAACCGGCGCATTGGGCGTGTCAAAAAGTCTCGAAGGCCTTCCCACACCCAATAACGACTTTGTCCCCGCCGACAAAGCAATCCCCCGCCTAAATCCCACCACAAATTTCGAAACTACCCCTCCAAAACAGCCCCACCACCGCTCCTCAACGCGCAACCCAAGTTCTCTCGCCGCGGGTCTCCCACGCCCCAAACCGCAAATATGCCGACCATTGCCGTCGACAAAGCCGCGCTCTTCGCGGAGCTAGGCCGCACCTACACGACGGAAGAGTTCGATGAGCTGTGCTTCGAGTTTGGTATCGAGCTGGACGAAGATACATCGCAGTCTACGAAGCCTGAGGACCTTGCCCAGCCTCCGCAGCTGAAGATTGAGATTCCCGCGAACCGATACGACATGCTCTGTTTCGAGGGAATTGCGCTGAATTTGAAGGTTTTCCTGGGACAGCAAAACTTGCCGAAGTGGAGTCTTAGCGCGCCCAAGGATGGAGGGGAGGGTGAGGTTTTGGAGATTAAGCCAGAGGTATGGAACAAGAATTGGATATAAGACCTTATCTGGGGACTTTTCGCTGACTCGGGCGCAGACCAAGCAAGTACGAGAATTGTGCTCGGGCGTTGTGCTACGGAATATCAAGTTCACCCAGGAGAGATATGACTCGTTCATTGCGTTGCAGGATAAGCTTCACGCGAATCTTGCGAGACAGAGGACGTTGGTCTCAATTGGAACGCACGATCTAGACACTATCAAGGGTCCCTTCACATATGAGGCACTTCCACCGGAGCAGATCAAGTTCGTTCCTCTGAATCAGACCAAGGAAATGAATGCGAAAGAGCTCATGGAGTTTTATGAGGTGAGAATAAGCGCCGAATCAAAACTGGATGGATGTTAACTCGAAGTAGAAAGACAAGCATCTCGGTCGTTTCCTGCACATCATAAGAGACTCGCCAGTCTACCCCGTAATCTACGACGCGAACCGCACAGTCCTCTCACTTCCCCCTATCATCAATGGCAACCACAGCAAGATTACCCTGGATACAAAGAATGTCCTCATCGAGATCACTGCCACAGATAAGACAAAGGTCGAAATCGTGAATCACATGCTTGTCGCTATGTTCGCCGGATACGCAGAGTCAATAGAGGCCCTCAAGATCATATCACCACACAACAATGAGTCAAGGATATCACCAGATCTATCGCCACGCCAAATGCAGGCTGAGGTCGACTACTTGAACCAAGTCACGGGGCTCGACTTGTCGCCAGAGGAGATCTCAAAATTACTGTCCCGCATGGGCCATGACGTCGCGCCGTCAAAGACCGACAAGAATATCCTGGATGTATCAGTTCCAATCACAAGGGCAGACATTTTGCATCAAGCAGATATTATGGAGGACTACGCTATCGCATATGGCTTCAACAAGCTCCCTCGTGTCTATCCCAACAAGACTGCCGCTGTCTCTGCACCATTACCGATCAACAAGCTCAGCGACATCATACGACTAGAGTCAGCTGCTTCAGGTTGGACAGAAGTTTTGCCTTTGATCCTTTGCTCGCACGAGGAGAACTTCGAGTGGCTAAACCGGAAAGACGACGGTTCGACAGCTATCAAACTTGCCAACCCAAAAACTGCAGAGTACCAGCTGGTACGGACGTCATTGCTGCCCGGCCTGCTGAAGACAATCAACTCAAACAAGCACCATTCAGTGCCCATGAAGATCTTCGAAGTCAGCGACATCGGTCTCATTGACCTAGAGCAGGAGAGGAAGAGCAGGAACGAGCGCCACTTCGCCGCGGCAATCATGGGCAAGACAAGCGGTTTCGAGCAAGTCCACGGTCTCCTAGACCGGCTGATGTCGATGCTCCGATCCGTGTTCCTGACGCGGGAAGATGGACTCAAGAATGAAAAGCTCGAAGGCTACTGGATAGAAGAAGTCGATGGTAAGTCACAGCTATCCTGAACGATTCTAGTAACCCGTTTATATTGACCCACTTTTTCTTTCGCATTAGACCCGACCTTCCTTGCGGGCCACGCCGCGGCTATCAAGGTCAACCTCGGCGGCAAGAATCACACCATTGGCGTTTTTGGCATCCTGCACCCGAGCGTGCTGCAGAAGTTTGAACTGCCGTAAGTTCTTTTGAGTGGAAATGTGAATGTGAGCTAATATTGTTTCTTAGATACCCTGTTAGCACGGTCGAGTTCAATCTTGAGGTCTTTTTGTGAGGGCGTTGAGGGTCGGCCTCAGCGGTTGTAGAATGGTTCAGCCTAGAGAATACGAATTCAGAAGATACGCCATCTGCCGAGTCGCACCATTGTCCCCTGTCGCCGTGGTGTACCGCCAGGCACCGTTGCTCACCCTGAGACTCGAATCGCCATCATCACTTACCTTACAGAACGATCGAAAAACCCACGCATCACTCAACCGCTATAGATGCTTGGAGAATGTGAATTCAAAGGGTACACCATCTGATGGTTCGCATCATTGCCCCTCTTTGGCGTGGTGTAGCACCGAAACACCCTCGCTCAACTGAAGACTCGAATCGCCATGATCGCTTAACTCACAGAACGATCCCAACAACCCTCAACGTGACTTTGCATCATCCAATCATTGAAGTGGTCTCTTCTCCTTATCTCCTCTTCCTCAAACGCATTCATGTTTCTAATTTCATTGTGCGGGGACAATGTTGCCTCAGCTGTCTCGAAATACAATCTGTCTAACCGCCACTGAGCTGTGCCACATAGGCGCAGGCAGCCAATAATGATTTTTGGCTACCCACCATTACCTCCCTCGTCCTGCTGCTAATCTGCGTATATATCCTCATAAGATCACTTCGCTATCATGTAACTCTTTCTACGCTTTATTCATTCGCACAGAAACATGGACCAAACTAGGCAGTTGTTCTTCGGCCAACACCGAGAACTCTTGGAACGACTTGGAGATGGTGAGCCATCAACGACTGAGGAGGCAGATGCCCTCATAGAGAGTATAAGGATAAGCAAAGGATATCTTGATGAAGACATAAAGTCGGATCTTCAGAAGCTCGATGCGCGAACTCGAGAGGTCATGCTACAATTTGTGGCACGCCAGCGCGAGATTGAAGCAGCATTCACGAAAAGGTCTGAGCCTGCCTCTTTCACCATCACCTTTCTGACAGACACAGCGTTTCCGGGCAGCTCTATTCGTCCAAGTATCGCTTCCTCTTCGAGCTCATCCAAAATGCTGATGATTCGTTCAAACGGCAAACAACCGCAGTGCGAGGCCAACCGTATCTTCGTTTTATCATTTCCAATAAAACCTTCATTGTTGAAAGCAACGAAGCCGGATTTACTAGAGCAAATGTGGAAGCTATCTGTGCCACGGGCAAGAGCTCAAAGAAAGCAACCGCCGCCGACGATCAAATTGGCGAAAAAGGACTGGGCTTCAAATCTGTCTTCTCGGTTGCCAAAGAAGTTCATGTACAATCCGGTGTATGGTCCTTTCGGTTTCAGCACAACCCACGAGACGACGGTCTGGGCATGGTGACTCCTCTTCATGCTCCACAAGAGGCCTTGGGTAGTGGAGTGGGTACACGCATCACCCTCCAACTTGCTGACCAATCTGCATCTGCATACCAAAAATTGCTCGACGCTGTTTCAGAAATTCCCAAAACAACCATCATGTACTTGCAGCAGCTTGAGAAAATTGAAATTTCTATGGAACGAACAGATGGACGTTCTGAGACAATCAATATTACTAAGACTGCTTCCTCGTTACCTTACGCCACCCGAATTACCCGATCACAAACCCTAGATCGTGTCAACAAGCTGGACGTAAGCACCTTTCTAAGGTTTGCCGGAGGGCCCATTGCTATGCCGGAAGATGATCGACGCAAAAATAGGAAAGAGGCAGAGGTGAAGCTGGCCTTTCCCGTCAATACAAACTCAATGAAGCCGGAGATATCTGAGAATGGTCAGTATCTATTCGCTTATCTGCCTGTACAACGCCTTCCCCAAATTCCAGTAAGTGACTGCAATTGGCAAGTGCGAATCGTGCTGAAACTCCCAGTTCTTGATCCAAGCCGACTTTATCACTTCAGCCAGTCGTGAGACCATTGACATGGACTGTCCTTGGAATGAAGTTCTCCGTGATAATATTGTTGCACAATTCGCGAATGTTGTTTCAAAATTTTTCGCGAAGAGTGACCATTTCCTGAGGTACTCTTGGCCCGACTACCTACCTAAAGGCCCTATGGATCAGCTTTGGAAACCATTGTACTCAATGATAGTAGAGAAGCTACAGAGCAGGTGCATACTCCAGTCATGGGAAAGCAGGCAGTTCAAGATACCGTCTCAGCTGCGAAAACTTCCAGAAAGATACCTGTATGACAGCCAGCCTATCCTCAGGGATTTACAAGACAATCGCTACCTAGCTCCGGAGTACGAGTCTCGACACTTGGGGATTTTGGCTGATCTTGGAGCTACCTCGGGATTGACACCTTCCGATATCGTGGATCGGGTTCAGGCCGATCTCGTGAGGATGGACTCGAGAGTGAAAGTGAAAGACCCACAGGACCAATGGCATGAGGCATTTGCGACCCTCATGGTATCATGTCTACGAGATTCAGATTCGGATGTGAAATTAAGGATTAGAAGACTTACCTTGATCCCTCTTACTGGCTTTAATCAGTGGACCGGCGCCCCAGGCATCCGAGGCGGCCAACTCAGTATATACTTTCCGACAACTGAATCAATACCTATACCGGAAACCATTGGCCTGAGTCTTGTCTCCCAGGTTGCCGCTTCCAGCAAGAAGCGAAGGGACCTCTTCGCAGCTTTAGGTGTTCAAGAATGTCTCCCATCAGCGGTCCTCGCGAAAATCGAGTCATATCATTGTTTGGACTCGAGCGCCCGAGACTTGAATCAATTGAGGTACCTGTTCCATTTCCATCCCAAGCCAGAATTAATAGCCAAGTGGGTTCGGCTGCTCTTTGATAGCGGGCAGATTGAGTTGGCCACAGCGGGATCGATATACTTTCCCTCGACAAGGGAATACGACATGTATCAGCTTCTGCCAGAGAACGTCAGAAAGAGGACAGATACTCAAATCCGATTTCTCCCGCAAAATCTTGTTGAATTTGTATCTCCGATCGTTCGCGTGCGTGAGAAGACATGGAAAGATTGGCTCCAAGACATCACCATGGCTCAACACCATCCAGCTTTAGTGTCCTATTTGGGCACATTTTTGATCCAAAAAAGGCTATCTCGAGAAATGAAAGCGATTTTGCTGCACAACCCTACCAAATTCGTCGGAACCTTGCAAGCACACTGGACACACTATCAGCGTTCCGCTTTCGAGATCTCGGACGAACTACGTGCCTGTATGGTACCTTGTCAGAATGGAACAACTTCGCGGCTATCTTCCACCTACCTACCGACTGCTGAGATACTTCCTGTAATCGAGCTTCTCGAGCTTCCTAGCTCTGCCATCCCTATACTGAAATTGCCCGTCAGTACACTGGATGATGCCACATATTCTGAATGGCAGTTCCTCGAAAGGTTTGGAGTAACCTCAAAGCCAAATCTTGAGTTCTACAAACTGGCCCTCAAAGCTTTGAAAGTTGTCCCATCCGGTGGGTGCAAGGCTGAGGATGTGTACAAGTTAATTGCAGGCCTAGCAACTATCCAGGATTACGAGAGCCTTCGGTAAGTAGTGCATGATATTTGAGCATCATTTGCGTCGACTGATATGACCACAGTTCATTCTTCGATACCGGCAACTACATCTGTGATGCTGATACGGGTTTTTGGCGAAGCCGGAAAGACTGCCTATGGGAAGCACCCGGTTTTATAAAAACCAAATCTGTTCTTTCCAGGACCCATGGCAATAGCGATGATGTCAAGACTCTCTTCTCTAATATCCTCGGGATTCCAGACTGGACGATCGACGATATCATTGCAGAGATTGAGCATCTCAGAGACGATTCCGTGACCTCCCCCAAATTACCTATTGCTCAAAGTATCTACGCTTTCCTTCACTCCAATACAAATACTGAGCAAGCGCGAACCGAGCTGAAGTAAGTGTATATAATACCCTACAGTAATTCATCTGAAACTTACAAGATCGTAGAACCCGCTTCAAAGAGAAGAGACTCGTTCTGGGCGAGAACGATACCTGGCACACCTTGGAGACCTGCCTCTGGCAAACTGCATTCCAGCTGAGCGGCCATCAAGACCTCTCAAGAATATTTCCGACCCTCGAAGCGTTCTTTGTCCGGCAACTACGTGTGAAGAGAGCGACCCCAAGCCTGCTAATCAAGGAGATCAAGCGCATGGCAACAGAAACACAACCTCGGATTCCCGAGATCCGGGAACGCCTCGTCGGAGTCGGCATGCTCCTATCCAAAACCTCCATCGACGCGGCCGTAGAAACGGCATTAGACGAGTTGAAAGAAGTCGCGTTTCTGCCCAAGAAACAAGCAGACGGTGCGTCGATCCTGGTCAAAGTGACAGACGACTTTGCGATTCCAGATCATCCGAGATATGCCACTGCGCTTGCTGGCAAGGATGCCCTGCTTGACTTTGAGTGGGACGAGGTTTCCATACTGCAGGTTATCTTTCGGTACTTGAGACTTACGGGTCGGTATCTGTCTGCTATGGCCCGGGAAGTGTCTACTGTTGGGGATGACGCGGTTGAGGATGTGGGTTTGTCGCAGCAGCTGAATGTCAAAGCTTATGCTTTGTTTTGGTAAGTGTTGTTCTCTGCTTCTTGTTTGTCAACGATCGGAAATTGCTGACTTCAACAGCTGCGCGGCAAAGTTCAAAAGTCAAAAAGCGCTACGAGGTGACCGAGCCTTGTTTGACCAGCTGAGCACTGCTACCGTCCTCACAACAAACGATATCAGAACGAATATTGTCATCCAGCTTGGCCCACGCGTTATCACTGCTGAGAATGATAGACTCTTTCTCCACCATACCAATATCGACCAGCAGCTCAAGATTTATGTCCCAGCAGACCAGGAGAAGCGTCGACAGTGTTATAAATATCAAATGCACATACTCTTGGCTAGTATCCTGGGAGTCTATTCGACGGCTCAGTCGAACATTCAAAATATCTTGACCAGCCATATTGGAGACATTGACGAAGTGTTCCAGTTTCAAGACATACCCTCCGTTGATTGGGTTGAGAAGCCTGTTGTCGTCGTTCCCGAAACACAAGCGATTGAGCCACCAATGGTAACACCCGTCCACAGTCCAATTGCATCTGTCTTCAATGACTCTCGAGCACCTACTGTTGTTGGGGACGACATACAATCGACAGGATTAGCAGACAATGAGCTACCCAGGGCCACACTAGTACACGGTGCAAATGCAGCTGAACCCAATGACTTACGAGCACCTACAGTCATAATTGAAGAAGTACAAACGACGGCAAGGGCAGGTAATTATCGTGACTACGCCCAGTACACTCCAGTCCTTGTGACAGCTAGGACTGTTACTCCGGAACCTGATATGTCGCAATATGCCAGGCTCATTCAGCAGGTAGTCCGATTGGGTCAACGAGCAGGTTCAAGACTCCGCAATCCAGGGGTGAATGAAGCTCACGCTGCCACCCACGAAGAACGTCTTTTCTTCGGCATGTCCGAAACCTTCGGTATCCGCAACAATGATCCCTTTGCTCATGACATGCGCATCGGCGCCGTTGGCGAAGCCTACGTAAGTTCTCCAAGACACACCCACAAAGCAATCGATCCCCTTATCTAAAACCTTCAACCCCAGGTTTTCGAACTCCTCCTCGCCCTCCAACTCCCCAGCTTCTCGCCTCAGAACTGGCAGAGCACAATCCGCAGCGTGCTTTCCTGCGCCGCGCACTACAGAGACCTAGGCCATTGGTCCGGCCGCGAGACGTCCGACATCGTGTACACGGATCGCCACGGCCACTTGACGCGCGTCCTGCGGCGCGCCTGCACAGGCGGGTTTCCAGCGCAGATTGGAGATGACCATGACCATGCGGCGCAGCCGATTGAGTATTACATTGAAGTCAAGAGCACGACGAGCGATGTCGGGCAGCGGTTCTTCGTCAGCCCTGGACAGTACGACCGGGTACGTTACCCCCAAGGCAAACAGTGTGAACATTAGCAACTAACATCGCAACACAGATAGCGGATATGGCGCTGCGGGACGGCGAGGCGCCGCGGCGCGTGTATGTGATTATGCGGGTGTATGAATTGACGTCTGGCAGTGTTGGCGTCAAGATGTTTGTTGATCCACTAAGGCTGCGGGGACGGTATTTGGAGTTTGAGGTGCAGCAGTGGATTGGGAAGGTTCTGTGAGGCAGGGGATCTGCGATGGAGTATCAGTGCATGTTTACTCGTGTGGCAGTTGACGGGATTGTACTATACTAGTTTTCTCGGGGGCTTTGGCGGAGTCTCTCAGGCTATGTGCTGTTTGTTCATTGTATATTTTTGTTTGTCAAGGCTTGGAGATGCATGGCGCTGGCGGCAACTGAGCTTGGTTTGCTCGGTATTTCAATTGGCAAGGCATGCTGTATGGGGCACCTCTGACTACCATGGGGTCAGGGTTACCGAAGGTAAGTGAAGAGAGGTTGACATCAATATCAATATCTATACACTATGAATTTTCCCATCAAAAGGAACAGAATTATTCCACCTTAGTGAGCTCGTCTTTGGGACGCTTTTCGCGTTCTAGAAAGCGCGAGGAGAACTCAGGAGGCGTGTTTCGTGTATCTGGTTCGGGGGAGTCTTCTCGCTTGTTCGGCTCGTGTGTCTCGTTGTCGTTGTCTATGTGTCTGAATGACATGGGGCAGATAGCAATTCTACAGTCTAGTGAATTCTGGAGTCGGAAAGTAGAGGAGGTAAGCTAGAAAGAAAGAAAATTGGAAATAAGCTGGGTGTGTTGAGAAGAATGCAAGTCAGGAGAAGGTAGATTCACAACGAGCCAGGCTATGGTGGACGCACGTCAAGAAAGACGCAGTTTAAGAAGAAGTTGAGAAGATATAGAACAGATTCAGGAGATATAGCGCAGATCCAGGATATACATAGTAGATCCAGGAGATGTAGAATCAGCAAATCGCACTATTATGGAAACTACTCAGATTACCACCCTGTCCTCACATACTTCCTTATCCTTCTTCACTAGTATAGCAAACCTCTTTCCCTCCCCACCAACTTACAGATGTACCATGGGTAAAACCTCGGAATACAGGTAATCAGCCTGTTTTCTCGTTGTTGAAATATAGCGTCCCTTTCAGAAGTAAGACTAGCTGATATGTAACCGACGTGATTCTTATACTTGTCATCAAGGAAATAATGTACACGAAAGAAATAAAAAATCTGGTACTTCATAACTTCGTGACAGAGCTCGCCACCAACCTGCATACTCAACACAACACCATTCCCCCAACAGCCATAAAACCTCTCCACACACCCCACTCACGGCGTATACCTCGGCGGCGGCACCTCCTCAAGCACCGCCGCCGGCCTCGCCAACCCAACTTCCTCCTCCCTGACTTCCCTCCCCCCAGCTCCCACCGCAGGCGCCACATACTTCGCCTGCGACCCCGCCTCCCCCCTCGGTCCCCTCTGCTCCATCAGCGAAACCCCCTGTTCCACAATCCGCCCCTGATCCTCCTTGCTCATCGCCACCCTCGAGCTCTTCCGCGCCGGCCCGCAACAGCACCGACAGCAGAAAAACACCATGCCGATCAACCCAAGCACGGCGCCAATCACTATCCCTGCTATCGCGCCGCCACTCAGCCTCGGACGTCCGTCGTCCTCGTCGTCGGAATCAGAGTCGGAATCATAAGTATACCGCCCCGTAGCCGACGCTCTCGCGCTCCTCGCTGTGGTCGTGAACTCCGCCGTCTTGACGAGGATGAGCGTGGGCCCGTCGTGCGTCTGCAGATTAAATGGGTCGGCGCGGTCGTCCATGCGGCGCTCACGCATGTACATTTTCAGCGCTTTTTCGTACGGCGCTGCAGGGTCGATGGCGTCGGCCACCGAGTCGAACATGTAGGGCGTGATGTCCTGGGTGCGGGTTCCGGTGTTGTTGCGTAGGATGACGAGTCTGGAGTCGAGGTTGTATTCGAGGGCGACTTTGGAGTCGTTGGCGTAGTAGGTGGGGGGCCAGAAGACTTGGGGGGGTGTTAGGGGGGCTGGCTGGGTAGGAATAAAGAGAAACGCACAAGGAATGTCTTCTGCTGGGGCGCAGATTCGTGTGCCGTTTAGAGGGTAGCAGAAGGGGGTGTTCGATGCGGCTTGGCATGCTTCGATGTTGGCGAGGATGGTGGAATTTGGTTGTATGGTTGCTTGTGTCAAGCAGTCCGCTGCGGTGAGGTTAGCTTTTATTACCCTTTCGACTCTCAGTTGTTTGATTTCTTACTTGGGAAGGACATGTTGATGATCGTGTCTATATGTAGAGCACAGTGAGAGGGTAGTAGGGACTTCAAGTCAATCACCAAATATTCATGAGACGAAATATATTTCCGAGGAAATAGAGCACTTGAAATGGACAATCCGATATTAGGTGTGTATGCCCCATTTTAACACTTTCGTATACTCATATAGCCCCACAGCACGGAGGTCATCGGGGTGAAGCGCCAAGACCGGTGCACCTTGGCAAGGCGGATAGCCGGCCGTATGGACTACTTGCACATCAACGAGACTGGATGGCGCGCAATTGTCTGGATTTAGGTATGAGCTAGCCCACATCAAGGCTTGCATCAACTTGAAATGGAGAATTGTCACGTAGGACAACCAACATATCGATGGTTACGATTTCGATGTCAGAGAGACGTCGTAGATCGTCGCTTAGCCTTGCATCTTACGTGCGTACAAGCTTGAAAGAGGGTTGGCTGTGTGGCCAATCAGAAGCTACTCCCAAACTCGTGGTAGCCTAAGCCTCGTCCTCCAAGAACCCATTGCATGCCATAAGTGGCTGTGCAATCGACTTGTTGTCGTGGAGAGAGCCTTCGGTGAACGAAAGGGGAATACTGTTCTCTGATCAATTAATCAGTGAATTGAACAATGCATCGACGTCGTAAAAGATTCATATGTGCAATGTACAGGTCTGCGAAGATGTTGCTGGCAACAGAGACATTACTATACG